>BQNB010001038.1:136855-148684 GCA_026074375.1 Tanacetum coccineum
TTAAAATTTTTTATAAAAGTTTATATTAATATTTTAGTTGTGACTTATAAAATAATATATTATAAGTTAATGTTTCATTTTCTTGACGATTTTAGTTAAAATAGTTATATCGTTTGTAAGAGTACAATTTTCGATTATTCACCGGATTATTGTATATTTATAATTTGATAAATATATAAAGACTATATAACTTTATCCTTTTATTGGATTTTTAAAATAATAGAAGTTTAAGAGAAAAATTAATAAGTATGTAGATTTTAGAAATTTCGGCATGACATTGCCGTTTATACAACAACCAAACGCACCCTTATTTAGGGGCTACTGTCCCAAACACCCTTAATAAGTCATAAACTCAGATCCAAACACCCCCATATGGGTTGTTATCTACAAATCCAAACGCCCCTAATGGCAGTTTTAAACACAAATCCAAACGCCTTTTTAACCACGATCTCACATCGGAGAAATCAATAAATGACCGGAAATAAATTACAAGACATAATTTTAACAAAAAGGGGGAATCACCACCACAAGCCCGACACCACTATGGTGCGGCTGTGGTGGCTGTGGTGGCCACAGCCGGCTCGGCCGCCGCCACAGCGGTGAAGCCAAGCGGCTGGGCACAGTAAGGCACCCCGAGGGGTTGTGCCGCCACAGCCCGACACCACATGGTGCGGCTGTGGTGGCTGTACCGTCGTCCGACCGCCACCACGATGGTGGTTTGGCGGCGGACAGCCCTTATTCGACAACTAATCAAACCAAATCAACTACCCGACTTATTTATTTCATTTTACAGTCGATGTAACTACCATGCACGGAAAAATAGGCAATAGATCGAAGGTTTTTGGGGGTCTTTAGTGGTGTTTTGTTGGCTGTGGCAGCCGGTCCGCCACCTATAGCCGCGCCACGGCGGCGGCAGCATGGTCACAAGGGTGGCGGCTTGGATAACGATGGTGGTGTAGTGATGATGGCGATGAAGGTGGTGTTGCATGTCGTCGGTTGTTGTTAGTGGTGGTGTGGAGAGGCTGCCGGCGGCGGTGGAGGATGGCAGTGAGGGTGGAGGTGTGATGAAGGTGTTGGTGGTGTGATGGGGTAGATCGGGATGATGGAGATGGCGTGGTGGCAGCGTTGTCTTCGCCAGAAAAACAGCCGGCGGCGGCGGCTGTTGAAGGTGGTTGAGGTGCGGCGGTGACGAGGGTGTATGGTGGTGAGGATGATGTGGACGGCGACCGGACGGAATTTGGGAGGAGGGGGAGAGGGTGATGTAGGGTTATGTGTGTGTGTGAGTAATTTGTTATCAATGAAAAAAATGGGTAAAATTTTGTTTATATATTAAAAGTTTTTTTTTTAAAAAAAAAGAAATGGTATAATAGTTGAAGGTTAAAATAAAAATATACTAAAGGGATCAAAAGTGAAACTTTGGGTAATTTTTGTTAAATAACGGTTCGGGTCCAGTTTGGGCGAGTTACGGATGAATCGATTTTAAAAGTCGAACTATGCGCCATTGTTTTTTTAAATAATTTTTCCACGAATATGAGTTATTCAATCGACCATAATTTATATTTATTTTGTAACGTTCATTTTAAAATTGTTTATTATATATTGAGTAATACTTTTAGACTTTGTTGATATAAAAATTTAAATCTTAATTTAAATGTTCGTGTTATTTAACCAACAATTTTAATTGATAAAATGTAAGATAATTTATTAATTATTTTTATTTTAATAAATTATCGTTTTATATATAAATTCCATTAGTCTCGTAGTTATCGTGTCGGTACGCGGGTTGTTGTTCGCTGGAGCCAACTAAGTTTGAAATAAAAAAAAATTATGAGAATTATGTACTAATAATTATGATTTATTATTAAAATAAATTTTGGAAAATTATCGGTTACGCGGAATTTTTTTTTTTTATATATATATATTTTTTTTATTTTATTTTTTTTGCCCTTGCAACAGAAAACGTTTTGACAAACGTAGACCATGCTGGATAAATACCGTCGGCTAAATAGTAACCTTTCCTATATGTATGCCCAGGGGCGGATCTACAGCCAAAGGAGGGTATGCACGTGCATACCCTCTTCAACATCTTAGTAGTGTAAGAAAAACAAGAACTGAAGCTTTCTGTAACCAGTTTACCTATGGTGCATACCCTGGAAGTACCATGAAAATAAATGTTGCATACCCTAAGATTTCTCAAAGGCAACAAAACAAACAAATGTGAAATCTTCAATATAAAAGAATAAGAAAGAGTTTGCAGGTTTTTGAGATGATGAAGAAAGGTAGAAGACGAAATTAAAGGAGAGAAGAGATAGAGGGGACAAAAAAGTAATTATGCATGTCCCAATGTTATATATCTACCACACAATTAAATATGATCTCAAATGATGGGTTTTAATTTATAATTTTTGGATTGTCTATTAGGAGCATTAAAAGCACATTACTTGTTTTATTTTGGATGTATAACGATTAAAATTAACTAATCTAAAATTATTTGAGCCTATGTTGATTCTTTCATTTAGAACTTTATCTTAATGTAAGGAACAAGTTTTCTAAGTTCTAGCTAACTAGGTATCTTATGTTTAGGAAATTAAAGAACTAATTCATATTTAACACAAGTGACACTGAAAGTTAAATCAAGAAAGTATGTCATACATAATCAGTGTCACTAAAATAAAATATATGCGTGATAATTTATTAACTAACAGTTTAGAGTAATATTAATCTAGTGGAAAACTGAATCAATTAATTGGAAATCTAACCTTGACTGAAATGAAGCCTCTAAAAGAAATTATAAAAACCCGAAAATGCAGAAAAGTGAACTAAAAACCCAAAAACCTGAGCAAAACACAAAAAACATGAACCGGAAAACTAAAAACCCGAACCAAAAAACCGGAAAAACCTGAGCCAAAAACTAAAATTTTGTGACCTAATATATTTAACGAACAATACTACTAAATGGTGCATACCCTTTCTCAAAATCCTAGATCCGCCACTGGGCTGTAGTAACTATGGAAAATAAAGACAACTGGTTATGGTTCCTTGTATCTCTTGGTGATGACCTGAATCTTAATAGAGGAGCTATTGTGACTATAATTTCAGATGGACACAAGGTATTAGCTAAGTTATCATCATGTTATAATATGTATTAGATATAGCTTGTTGTTTTATTTTGGATAGGGTCTTAAAGAAGCAGTAAGGGAATGGTTACCATTGGCAGAACATAGACAATGTACCAGGCACATCTATGCAAACTTGAAGAAAAGTTGGCCAAGACTTCACTTCAAAAGTTTATTTTGGGGGGCAGCTTCAGCTACTTTGAAACATATGTTTGATGAGAAAATGAGACTACTAAGGAACCTCAATGAAAGGCTCATCAATGGTTGGTATAAATGGACCCAAATACATGGAGCAAAGCTTTCTTTCAGATGGATAGGAGTTGTGGGGCATTTGAGAATGGAATTTGTGAAAGTTACCATGCTACAATAGTAAAACAAAGAGGTAAGCATATTATTACCATGCTTGAAGATATTAGGATTTATTCAATGCAAAGGTTAGTGATAATGTCTAATAAAGCTAGGGGATTAACTGATATAATAACCCTATCTGTTAGAAAAGAACTTGAAAATTGAAAGGCTATTTTAGGTTGTGGGAAGTGTATCCTAGTAGGGTTTAGAGAGTTTGAGGTTATGAAGCTAAATGAAGGTTATGGTGTAAACTTGGAAACTCACAAATGTACACGTAGACGGTGGGATTTGACTAGGATACCTTGTATCCATGGTGTAGCAGCCTATGCATTTCTGATGAAGGATCCTGCTGATGGTGTTTCTGAATGCTATAGTAAAAGAGCATGGCAAAACAGTTATAGTTGTTTCATTAAACCTGTTGGTGGACAATCAATGTGGGTTAAAAGTTGTCTTCCACCTCCAATGCCTCCTAAGAAGAGAGCAATGCCAGGCAGGCCTAAAGGCAAAGGGCAGTTGCATCCAAGTGAGGTAAATGATTCCAACTCTCAAAGGGTATCCAGATTTGGAAGAACTATGACTTGTAGCAACTGCTATAAGAAAGGGCATAATAAAAAAGGATGCAAAAATGAAATAGTTGATCCACCACCAAAGGAAGTAAGAAGTAAATGGAAAAAGGGTGGCCAGAGTGGTTTTGAGAGTGCAACAAGTGCACTAAAGAGGGTGAGAATGGATGCAACTGCTAGTGGTAGTGGACAAAATGAGGTAATTATTTTCTTTCTTTGAAATTATTAATGGTTTATAAGTGTATCAAACATTTAGCTTATGTGTAATGCAATCTTGTTAGGAAGCAAATGCAGATCCTAGACAGATGGAACAACCTGTGCACATGGAAGAACCTGTTCAAGAAGCAAATGTTTAAGAACATGTCAATGAAGATGAAGATCCTAGCCAAAATGTTCAAGAGGAAGAACTTGTTTAAAAACCTGCTAATGCAAATGAAGAACCTGCACAAATGGAAGATAATGTTCAAGCACCCGTTTTGAGAAGGGGTTTAAGACTGAGAAAACCATCTCAGATTGAACAAATGGAAAAAACCATTTCATTTTGATGAACATGGAACAGGTTCAACAACATAGAATGCATTTGACATTAGTAATGAATGAAAATATTATGTATTAGGATTTATGTATTATGGTTGTTGCTTTTGAGTATGGTCAAACTTGGTTTGTAGTACTTTTATGTATTTGATGCAGTGACTAGTGGAAATGGTCCACTAATTTTTTAAACATCAAGACATGAATGAAGTTAAAGTTGTTGCTATTCCATATCTTTTGACCAAGAAAAAGACTAACAATTTATTTTATTTCACTAAGTTCAAGTTAAACACTAACATGACCATTACAACTCTCTTATAGAACACAACATTCTTTCTACACTCCTTGAGTTCCTTTTTCATGTTCATGAATTCAGTCTGCAACAAATGCATCTCATTTCCCATTTCTGCAATCTATGTGTTATCAGTAGGATGCTTTTGTTTATTTTGTTTTCCAGCTTGTTGAATCAAATTATACATCTCATATTTGTAGTAATCACTTGGCAATTCATCATCAACAAAGTAGTAAGCATCACATTGATTTTCATACCACTAAAATTAAAGTCAAAATTAAAGCAAGAACAAAAGTCAAAATTAAACACAAACCAAAATCAAATCTTAACAAAAAGCCACTTACACTTGGATGAGGGCAGCAAAAAAATCGTCTTGCAGGGTTAGTCAAAGTTGTGGCTTTTCGAAGAAGAAGAAAATGAAGACATGTTTTAATTTAGTGCAATTAAGTTGTATGTGTTTCAATTTGGAGGTTTAAAGTGTTAGGGTTTAGATATTACAATTGGGGGAAGAACACTTATAATGTGTATTAGGTGGCTGACATGGAACTCAACCGTAAAAAAATGACGTGGCATGTACATGTGTCACGTGACGTGAATTTTGTAGGTAAAAACGATTAATTTGCTGATATCTACACAAAACAAACAAAGTTGGATGGGCATTGTGATACTTTTTTGAGTTCGTATATGATAATGGAACAGATAGGAAAGTACGTTGCTATTATATGTCATTTAGTTAAAAGTCACGATTGTTTGTCGTAGAAACTTCAATGCACATTTGTAAAATGTTGACAGTCCACCAATGCACAAATTATTTGACAATTATTTTGGGCCTACGATGTTCCTAAAATGATTGAACAGTTTCATACATGTAATTCCTTTATGTCAATAATAGACAAATATGAATAATCTTGTTCAGTACATAGTTGCTTCATGTCGGTCCTTTCAATTTAAAAGTCGATCCCCACTTCTTAACTCAGTTTATTCTCATTGTTTCCTAAAAAAGTAACAAACACGTTTAAGAAAGAAACTTATGATGGGGAAAAAGATTGGGCTAATGACTTAAAAAATCATTTAACTTGACACATTTTGTCTTTGTATGTAGTCATTTTTTTTTTTTCAATATGTCATCTAACTTTCAAAATTCGATTATTGTGTGTATTTTATGACCATTTTACCCTTATTTTTTTCGAAATTCGAAGGGTAAAATAGTCATTTTACATGTCAAAATGGTCACAAAATACACATAATGATCGACTTTTGAAAGTTTGATAATATATTAGGAAAAAAAGATGGCTACACACAAAAACAAAAGGTGTCAAGTTAGATGACTTTTTAAGTTATTAGCCCAAAAAGATTACAAGTATACATGTTGATATTTATTTAGATATTTAATACATGTTAAGTGAGTGTCTAATGCTTTACTAAATAGAAATTATTGGTACTACTTGTAATTTAAATACTAAGTAGAATGCAAGTATCAAAAGGTGTTTTCGTCATTATTTACCAACTTGATTTCATTTATGGATATGAACTTGATGATGACACAATTGGGTTTATTCCGATAGAAGTATAGAACGATCAAACATGAATCAAAATTCTTTTACCTTTACCAAGAAGTGTACACAATTAAAGAAATTATAACAATAGATCGTTATTTAGATGGCTACATAACGATTCATTCAAATGGAGTGTCTTGCTAGTCTCTTTTTTATATATATTCCATTTTTGTCGTTCAAAAAAAAATGGAGTGTCTTTTGGTCATCATATAAATTTGGTTAATTAATTGAAAATATATCATATTAATCATTTTTTGTTATTGTAGGTACAAATTTATTTTTTCTTATTGTTTATATTGAACTTTTAAATTTATTTTTTCTTATTGTTTATATTGAACTTTTAAATTTCATGTGTATATTGTGACTATTCTGTCATGTATGTTTTTTTTTGGCTTTATTCAATATTTAAACCTCTAGGAACATGATGAATGCAAGAAAATATTTCGCATGTGTACTTTTCAGAATCTCGTATGTAATTCAGATTTGATAACATATGTAATGTTGCAGAAAAACCCTAACTCGTTATTAGTGGCAGCTTTGCGAACTCTCGTTAGCCTTAATTGTCGCTACATGGATGCTAAAAACCGAGCTAAAAGGCCATTTTCGTGTTGAACAAGAACAAGTTAATTTATAAACTACACTTTACATTTAGATACAAATAAAAAAAGATAGTAATATTTACCGTGTCATTCACATAAAAAATTAAATAAAACTAAGAGTTACGAAAGATGAGTGGTTCATCATGAAAATTTGTCAAACACATCAAAATACGAAGTATGTAGTGTACAACATCATATAGCGAATGTTGTAATGTGACACATCTTTATATAGGAAATTATTATTTTTTTTTTAACGGCAAAGATGGAATATATATAAAAAAGAGTCTAGCAAGACGCTAGAAACTAAAAGTACGATATAGTCAACAAAAAGAATTACATAACATCAAAAAATGGTAAAATCCCGAGACTTTAACTGCGAAGGAATCAAAAGGGATGAAAAAACTTTTGACACGAAGGCCGACGGATCGGTTTTCACTTCGGCAAAAGAAAAATCCCCCCATCCCGGAGGCCGAGCCACCGGTTTTCACTTCGGGATGGATTTTGATGAAACCCCAAACAAGTCCCGAGAGAAGGATGAAAAGAAGAATCATCCTCAAAACAGACGAAGAAGCCAAACGAAAAAACCTTGGCGTACAGGTACGCCAACCCAGCGAACTTGAACGCCAGCTTCAGGAAAAAACCAAAAGCAGCTCTAACCATTGCCATTACGTGTGATCGAAAGGGGATACATAAGTCAGTCATTCCAAGATAACTTCATACGATCCCTATTGTGAAGCCACGAAAAATGAAGAGAAACGAACATTATCGAATAGATCACTTTTCCTCAACGGTTGAGAGTTAAACGTGACGCTATTTCGGTATCTCCAAAGCCACCAAAGAACCGAAGTAGTAATAACATAGAACCTGTGTTTTTTCTCTTTAGAAGCATGCCAAGAGATGATCCAATCATTGAAAGAATCCCAAGAAGAAGCTTGAAAAAGAGGAATATCACACCATCTAAAAACGAGCTTCCACATATCGGTAGCAATGTCGCATTCGAAGAAAACATGATTAGCAGATTCAACATTGGCATTGCAAGAAGGACAAGAGATGGCCGGAATATCCATACCACGCGAAGAGAGATTCAATCTATGAGGGAGTCGGTCCAAGGAAAGCCTCCACATAAACACATTGACCTTCCGGGGGATAGATTTATCCCAAGTAGTAGCATGAGCAAGAGTGGGAAGGATATTTTGGTCAATCCTATAACGAGCATCCTTAACGGTAAAAGTACCATTAGGACCAAGACTCCAAGTACAAGTATCTTCATTGACATCAATATTTAGTTGACCGATCTCATTTAACATGTCACATAAATAGGCAAGATTTCTAACACCAAGATTGGTCCGAGACCAATTCCAAGACCATTGCCCATTATTAATACGGTCAATGATAAGACAATCTTTGTCTTGATCAAGATGATAGAGCCGATTGTACCTTGTAAAAAGAGGAGTCTCGCCTACCCAAATATCTTTCCAAAATCGAATACGAGTGCCACACCCTGCTTTAAAACGAAAAGTGTTAGATAAGATAATACCTTTCGAGTGGAGAAAATTGGAGGACCCAACAATGTTAGCCCAATTGCCCTTGAAGCTACAACCATTTGTATCGAAACCTCCTTCTTGACCATGATAAGCTTTGATGACCTTAACCCAAAGGGCGTTTGGGGAAGAAAGCAACCTCCAACGCCATTTTTGAAGAAGAGCAAGGTTGAAAGCTTTAAGACTGCCAATGTTTAACCCTCCTTTATCAAAAGAATTAAGAATAATTGGCCACTTGACCCAAGCCATTTTGTTTTCATCTTTATTACCACCCCAAAAGAATTTAGCCCGAATTCTTTCCAGGTCTTGAAGGACCGATTCGGGGGCTCTGAAAATCGATAGATAGTAGATACCAAGACTACCTAGCACAGACTTGATAAGAGTCAGACGACCCCCAATCGACAGAAGATTAGCTTTCCAAGAGGAAAGCCTCATATGAAAACGATCAACAAGCGTCTTCCAACTAGCAATAGACTTCATATTGGAACCAATGGGGAGACCAAGGTAACTGAAAGGGATATCACCTGCAATACAACCAGCATTGCTAGCCATACTAAAAACTTCATCTTTATTAACCCCAATACCATAAATATTGGACTTGTGAATATTAATCTTGAGACCCGAGGCTAGATAGAAAACATGGAGAACACGAATGATATTATCCATGTCTCTAGCATTCCAATCCGTAGTAATGATCACATCATCTGCATAGAAAAGATGGGAAACATTGATAGTAGAATTGTTAATATTAACACCAGTAATCATACCATTTCCCACCGCTTCCTCAAAAGCATTATGGAGACCTTCCATAACCAAGATGAAAAGGAAAGGAGATAGCGGATCTCCTTGCCTAAGACCACGCTTAATGGAGAACTCAGACGTAGGGCTACCATTAATAAGTATAGAAGCTCTCAAAGAATTGAGACAAACTTTAATCTAAGAGCACCATTTATTACCAAATCCAAATCTGTCGAGAATGTAAATCAAGTAATTCCAACTTATGAAATCAAAAGCCTTTTCAAAGTCCACTTTAAAAATGAGGAGCTTCTTTTTTTATTTTTATACTACTCAATGATTTCGCTAAGAATAACGGGGCCATCAAGAATTTGACGACAAGCAATAAACGCCGACTGCTCCTTGCTAACAATCTTGTCAATCACTTTAGATAAACAGTTAGCTAAAATCTTGGCAATGATCTTATAATGAATACCAATAAGCGAAATAGGGCGAAAGTCAGTGATTAAGGTAGGGTTGTTGACCTTTGGGATAATGGTGAAAAATGAAGAATTGGTACCATTAGGCATAACACAAGTAGCAAAGAATAAGTTTACGAAATCATATAAATCCTTCTGAATAGTGCCCCAATACTTCTTCACAAATGCAAAAGAGTAACCATCCGGGCCCAGAGCTTTACTACTTCTACAATCCCAAACGGCTTCCTTAATTTCCTCAAAAGTAATATGTCTTTCAAGAGTTTCTCGATCCATGCAGTTAAGGGAATGAGAATGAGGAAGGTTAGAGAACATAACCTGTGTATCTTGAGCTTGGAATTTTCTTTTGTAGAATTGAAGGAAGGCATCCTTGATCAAACAAGGGTTTGTGATCCAATTTCCTTCAACCATAATCCCATTGATCATCTGATTCCGCCTTTTTTTGTTGATGAGACCATGGAAGAATTTAGAATTTTCATCCCCTTTTATATCCCATTTGACACGAGCTTTTTGGATAAGATCCATTGAAGCAAACTTATCGATCTTTTTAATTTCTTGAAGAAGGATGAGGCGGTGATCATTGTCGGAAGGCATAGCAGATCCCTCGTCAATCCTTTTCTCAATTGAATTAATTTCCTCAAGAGCCACGGTTTTTTTGTTTCTTTCCAACGTCTTGATGCTGTTGCTCCATTGTTTGATCTTATCTTTGAGGCGGCGAAACTTTTCATGACATTTGATATTAGAATCAAGGAATTCCCATTCCTCTTTGATGAGGTTATCAAAACCATCTCTCAGAAGCCATGAGTTATACAATTTGAACGGAGAGGGACCAAAATCATTTTTGTCAATATGAAGAAGGATAGGGTTGTGATCAGACCATAACCTATCGAGAGCAGTAATCCGAACATCTGGGAGCCGAATAGTCACATCTGGGACCAAAATTATTTTGAGTTGTATGCATAATCTTTACGTAAAACATTTAATCACAATTTCACAACTATAATTATGTGTCGTTATAAAATTGTGTCGCTATGCACAAGTATTTCATATAGTATGAGCAAGAAAGAATGAAATGACAAAACTAGTAACTTAATTTTAGAATCACGTTATACTTACGGTTATAAGATTTTGTTTCTAAACTTTGTATATTCTTATCTGTCATCCATCTGCTACATTTGTAAAAAGTTTATTTGTCATCACAACACAAAACAGGAAAAAAATAAAAACATAATATACCTTATATGAAAAAGAAAAAAAAAAGACAAAATGATTGAGCTTTATTTTAAAATAACATTGTATTAAACTTTATAAGACCCTGTTATTAAACTTTTTTTTGACTAGCGAACTTTTGGTTCTGGTGTGACTTTTGATGTAATATTTACGGATTCAATTTATAATTATTGCAAGAAAATAGTTTATTTGTTATAAACGTAAAATGATAGAATTTTGAAGACTAAACAATATTTAAAATATTAATTTAATGATGACTTGTTACAATTTTTAGGTAGTACATATAAAGTTACACATTACAAATTTAAGCATTTTATGTTTAAAGAAAGAATATAGATGCGTTATAAATGGTATATATTTAAGCTATTAGAAAGAAGGGTTTTTCTAACATGTGCCCTCAAGCACATGTTAAGTTATGTTTATTAAACACGAAATTTTCTTTTATATTAGAATATGCATTTAATTATAAGTATAGATAGTTATAAGTTAACAAAATTAAATGTAAAATTGCATTTAACAATCTTTGACTTTACTTTTGTATAAACTCAAACATGTGCCCCGAGCACATTTTAGAAAATCCCAAGAAAGAATAATCATTTTAGGAACAACAAGAAAATAATTAAATGGCAATTTCTTTTGTGTATCAAATTTTCCTTTTTTATCAAATAATAATAGGTAGAGCAAATATATTTCTAAAAGAGTTATTTAAAGCAACTTTTTTTTATTCTCTAACGTTGTATTTATGGTAAAAAAAAAGCTTGAACTTTTTTTAAGATCTTTTTTCGCTTGTCATAATAAGAATTTATTTATTTGATATTTTTCTTATTCAATTATATTGTGCC
>BQNB010001039.1:0-148679 GCA_026074375.1 Tanacetum coccineum
AATCTCTTTTAGCTTTGAGATGAGGTTTATCTATGTTATTAACATTTAAGCTCACAAGGCTTGAGTGTAAAGCTTAGATGGATTTCAACTATAAAGATAAATTGATCTATGGTTGAATTGAAAAGAGTGCACACATCTTAATCATTAATTTATTCTTGGGAGTGAAAAGTTCACAAGTTGTAAGTATAAGAGCTTAACCATTTGGACTTATATTGACAATGATCTTGTTTAATAGCTTTGTTTAGTCTAGTGAAAAGTCAGGGAAGACGAATTTTCCTCTTTTGTGCTCTATTAATCGGGAGTAGCCTATTTCAATGAGCCTAAAAGTTGCAAAATTGCAATGATTGCCATTAATGTGTTTCCATAAGAAAAAAAAGTGTTAAGAAAAAGCTTGAGATGTTTAAAAAGGTGATTCATTAAAGATGAAAACAAGGGCATTTTGAAACTTGTTAGTTTACAAAGTGTACACTTAATAAAATTGCGTGAGGACACGGCAATCCTTTAGTTTGGGGAATTTTGATAAATGCTTAATTGTATATATTAAATACCCGGGATTTTGCCAAATAAAAGCCAAATAATGCCAAAAGGATAGAATTTTGTGTGCTTTTGTGTCTATTGTGCAGGATTTGATATGTAAAGACAAAAGTGAGCAAAAACGACCAAAAACCGACAAGAAACGGAAAAGACAAGACAAGAGTGAAGAATGAAAGCCAATCTCAAAAGCCGGATCAGCCCGATACAAGAAAGGAAAGTCAATGAAGAGCAAATGGAAGTCAAAGGATCAGTATTGACAAGTTTCAAGATTACAAGGGTTAATTTGGATATTTTGAAGTCAAGGGACCAAAGTTGTCAAAGTGAGAAAGTTTGTTTATAAAGGGAAAAAAAGAAATAGAAACTACAAGGACCGGATCTGTCAATTTTCAAACTACTTTTACACTACAAAAGGAAAAATGAAACGCAAGGGCTAGTTTTGCATATAACCCAAAGATTCAAACACAAAAGCGCGGGTGCGTTTCCTCCTAACCGTCTACAACAAATTTTCCCGCCCAAAATCCCCAACAAACCCAACTTGCTTAAATCCTTCTCCCTTCTTCTCACAGCAACTTTACCTCGTATTTAGCCCATTGCCACATCACTACGCTCACGTGTCAAGCTCTAATTGGCCCGAACACATCACCAATAAGATCCAACGGCTTGAATTCAAGTTTAAAAAGATCAATGGCTAGAAATGATCAAGAGTCTCATCCTCTCATCACTCTCAGTTATAAATACAAGCTCTCAATTCAGTTTTAAGTAGTAGTTAGTTTTTAGAGTTTAGTTCAATTTTTGTAATTTTTCCTTTTTAAGCTTTTGTTTACTATTCATCGTTTTCAATTAAGCTCAAACTTTTAAATTCAGTTGTATTACTTGTTACTTCACTTGTACTCTTCATTTCTAAGCAATAAAAGCTAGTTGTGTTGTGTTTGTTCTCAAGTTTTAATGTTTTAAGCTGTTTTTAGTCCAATAAGCTTGTAATAAGCTGTTTTTAGCTTATTCTATTTTCTCTAGTTCAAAAGTTGTTCAAAACTTCAATTGTTATAAAAATCTTTTAAATACTTGTTTCTGTCCTATAAGTTTTTTCTATTAATGTTCAAAATTGTTCAATTGAGTTCAATTATGGAGGTTCAAGGATTAATAAGCTAATTCCAGCTTATTGAGCTTATATCTTGTTGGTTTAGAGGCAAGGTGCCAATTAGGTCTATGTTTTTAAGCCACTCACGCAACAAGAGTGGCTAGTTCTGAGACTACATAATTTCAGGTTTCATACTCTATATTTCCTTTTAGCATTTATAGCTTAATTCACTAGCTTAATGCCTTGTTCTTTCTATGTGCTTTATTCTGTCCAAATTAGCTTAGTTAATATAGATATGCAAATGTTTAAGCTAGTTGTAGTTAAAATCCATTAAGTACTCATTTTCTTAAATTCTGTCATTTAGTAATAAGTAGCTAGCTGATAAACTAGCTTATTTTTCTTAATAAGCTATAGGTTTTAGTGCTTA
The DNA here is from genome assembly GCA_026074375.1 of Tanacetum coccineum. Classification (NCBI taxonomy): domain Eukaryota; kingdom Viridiplantae; phylum Streptophyta; class Magnoliopsida; order Asterales; family Asteraceae; genus Tanacetum; species Tanacetum coccineum. The sequence continues at coordinate 2,040 of BQNB010001039.1, forward strand.
AATAGCTTAAATAGGTTAGTATTAGACTGAGTAGATATAAGGTTTTAAAATTTTTAGCTTTAAAGTAGATTTTAGATAAAATTTAGTTTGGACAGAATTGTTAACTAGTGTTTGGATTTGAGTGTTTTTGACTCTTAAAGTCAACTTAAGTGTGTAAATTTACATAGGACAGTTGTGTTAAGTGGTATAATCAAGTTTTAAATAGGTTTTAAGAGTTAGTTTGTAGAATCACAAGATTTAGGGCTTAAAAAGTAATAGCTAGCACCAGGGCAGTTTAACAGTTTAAGAAGTTTTGTAGTTTAGAAATTTATAGCATTTTGGTGTTAAAATTTGGTTAGAGTAAACTTAGAGGCATATAGCTAGATAGTATAAGAGTTTTCAACATAAGTTTTAGCCTGCACTTTACTTTTTACCAAGTATATCAGCAATAGCAGAATTAGTTTAGTTAATACTGCTGTTGTTTGTTATTTTTAAGCTGTCTTTTTAGCTTTTAAAATTAGGAGTTAGACCTTAGATTTAAGCATTTAAGAAGTATTCCATTAGTTCTTTATAGATCATCACTTAAATTTCATTTTCAAGCTTTTAAACTAGCTTAAATGATCTTGCAAAAGTGGAGTTAGCAACAGCCTGAGATTTATAGATTATTCTTTTTAATTTCTAATTTTTAGTTGTTATTTCAAAAAGCCTGTTGTCTAGGTTTGCTTAACAACCATAGGATAGCTTATTTCAAAAATCTTAGCTTCTAGAATTTAGAAATAAGCTAAATAGCTTATTAAGAATAGCTTAATATCAGAAATTAGCCTAAACTTTAGTTTTTCAAGAGAAATTTCCTTGTTAATCTTGTTTACTTAGAGCTTATTTCTTTTTAGAAACCCATAGTACACATCTTAAGTTTCATAAAGCTTCTTTTGGTTTTCACTTTCATTTAGAAATAAGCTAGAAATAAGCTAAAGATTGAAAAAATTAGTAAATGCTTAGTTTCTGTATTCAGTTTAAATGCTTATTTTTTTAGCTTATTAAGTTGATAAAAGTTCAAAGAGTCTTTGTTAAAGTTGTAGAGTATAAGCCCAAGTATAACTTTGTAGTTTTAAGTTTTAGCTTATTTTCACTTTTTAGACAAGCTCAAAATAAGCTGAATCGCGGGGTTTGTTTAGTACTTTTGCAATAGTTAAGGGTTGCCCGTTTTCATTAGAGTGTAAATTTCAATCAGTTACCCCGCCTACCCTTTACTTTCTTTTGTTACACTTTCTACCCTGTTCTTTTTAGTTTAATAAAATAGATTTAATATTTTTAATTTTAGTTTAAATAAAATTAGGTTTTAGTTTTTAATTGGCAAAATTAGGGTTCAATTAGTTTATAAAATTTGGGCATTTTTATACCTTTGATTTTCTGCACATTTTTAGTAGTTAAAAAATATTTTTCTTTATTTTTCCAACTAAGTTTGTATTTTCTAGAAATTAAAATAGATTTTTAGTAATTTCTTTTTCTTAAAAAATTCATAGAAAATAGAAAAATAGTTGTTTTAAATCTAGTATTTTTGAAAAATAAAAGTAAAATTTTAGTGATAATTTTTAAAAAAAGTTTATTTTTGTTAATTCATTTATCTTTAAAAATTCATAAAAAATTCAAAAATAGTTAAAAAATTCTAATTCTTTTTCCTAATTTTTTTTTTGAATTTGTGATATTTAGGTATAAAATTTGTGAAGATTAGTGATTTAGATTTTTAATTTCAGTTTTAGCTCGCGATTTTACTTTTCGTGCATTTAAATTTCTAGCTAGTTAATTGTTTTTAGTTCATGCTATTATATTTGTAGTGTAATACAAAGTTCAAAAATCCTTTATCATTCTTAACTCGAATCCGAATTATTCCCAAATCTCAATCCACGATTTCGTTGGGACCGACACGAGGAATAAAACACTTACCGGATAAAAATATACATATTGGTTTTTCTTTAGTGAGGTTTTTTACTTATATTTTTCTGTGTTTGAGAAGTTTTCGTGGAAGAATTTTCACAGGATTAATACTATATATATATTAGTGAAATTTGATTTACTCACAACCACATATCATCCTCTAAATGATTCTCATCCATTTTTCGGCGAGGTTTGTTGTTTTCCGGCGAATTTATTGTTTTCTGACGATGGTTGTTCTTATTCCGGCGATGGTTGTTATGTTAGAATGAAGGAGATGTATTTGTTAAAGATTCTGGCGATGTTTTGTTGATTTACGACGATGTTTGGTTAGTCGTCGGTGAGGTTTTAAGTTTTCCGGCGGGATTTTGTTTATTTTCCGGTGGTGGGTGTTTGTTTTGAGTGTGTGTGTTTTTTTTAGAGAGAGATTTTTTTTCATTGAATGAGGGTAGGTGGTATTTTTGTGTGTGTTTATATATGGTTGTTAGAGTTAGATTGGATTGTAGTCATTGGATCAAAATTAATTGAGTGGGTGTGATTATTTCTTTTGTTCTTTTTTTTTAGATTATGTTCTACCAGTATCTCAACTCTTTTAAAGAATTAGCCTTGATTTTATCCTAATGGCTTGCGGAGGACCAAAGATGGGTGAGATACAAAGTAATATTATCTATGAGTCCGTTGCAAAGTTCGAAAAAATTTCGATGGGACAAACTTTGATGTTTTATATATTTTGTAATTTTAAATTTTTTATTAAAAACTCAAAAAACAAATCCATATTTCAAACAATTTACACAGCTGATTTTTAATTTTATGATACTTGTGTGTTATCTTCGCCCATGAGTCCACGTATAGTTTGGGAAGAAATTTTTATCCATGCGAGACATGCTATATTTGTCCAAAAATTAATCTAAAAGAAGTTGTGCCTAAACGTGTTAAACATTATGCCATTTTATACTAAAATCTATACTACATGTAAAAAGAATTACACCATCTCTCTCCTGTTTTTTTTTTTTATTCATTAATGTTTTAAGTAATATAATTCACAAAGCTTATAGTACTATCTTTAAATGCACAAAACTTAATTTTAAATAATACAACTTATAAAGCTTATAGTACAATCATTAAATACACAAATGTTTCATCTATTAAATGTCTCTTAAACATTAAATTAATACACATAATAAAGCATTTTGTATAAATATAAACTAATTAAATACATCAATTAATATTTATTTTTAAAACCAACTTTTTAAAATGAAAATGAAATATTATAAACTAATTAAACTCACAAAGCTTCATAAAATTTATATGTCAAGTTCATAGTTCAAATGATTTTGAAAATCGAACTCGACCAACCCGTTCTTCGGGAACCGGAGTCGCTACCAGTTCGCCTAACTAATAAAAGCCGTGTGAAAAGGAAGGTAGGAGGCCGGTTAAAACCGGAAAAAACGAGTAAATCAGGCCGGACTCGGATCATTTTTTTTATCACAGGGTACCCGCCGCTGCAACGAGCGGGTACCCTACTAGTATTTTTCAATTTAATCACCATCATTAGCTTTATTAATTTATTTAATTACAATTACACTTCCATTTGGACCCTGATAATCTATTTGGGCCCCTGATATCTTATGCGTGGTTATATTCCTATAAATAAATATTTTGTAATATTACGCTGTGTAATAGACTAGTTAATTATTGCTCCTCAACAATCAAATAGTTTGCATACTTATAGTTTTATGAGAACCAACACCATACAAAGATCTCAAGCCAAAATTTGCCCTATGGATCTTTTTTCTCTTCATGAAAATCACAATCTCATTCTTGAAGGCATTGCCATAATTCTAGTTATCTACTGTGTCTCATTCATATATACGAACACCAAAAAAACTACTTCTGCCCCTGAAGCAAGTGGTGCATGGCCTATAATCGGTCATTCTAAACTTTTTAGTGGTTCATCTGGTCTTCCTCATGTAGCCTTGGCATCCATGGCTGATAAATACGGCCCCATATTCACCGTGCGACTTGGCGTACGCAGAGTCATGTTGGTGAGTAATTGGCAGATAGCCAAGGCGATCTTCACCACCCATGATGTTCATGTTTCCTACCGTCCCAGATACCTAGCGGCTAAGATTTTGGGGCACAACTATGCATCGTTTACCTTTGCACCTTATGGTCCATATTGGCGTGGAATTCGTAAAATCATTTCACTAGAACTGTTTTCTAGTAGCCGGCTCGAAAAGTTTAAGTATGTTCGAGTGTTTGAACTAGACAACTCCATTAAAAACATACTTGACCTTTGGAGGGAAAAGAGAGACGCGGATGGGAAAGTGTTGATTGAGATGAAGAACTGGTTTTGGGAATTGAATATGAATACAATGCTTAGAATGGTTGCTGGGAAACGGTATACTAGGGCGATGGAAGATGAAGATGAGGGGGAGATGAACAAACGTCGTGTGGTGATGAGGGAATGGTTTCATTATCTCGGGCAGTTTGTGATGGGGGACGCACTTCCTTTTCTTGGGTGGTTGGACATTGGTGGATATGAGAAGACCATGAAACGAGTTGCTAGAGATATTGATTCCATGGTTGGTAAATGGTTAGATGAGCATCGCCAGAAAAAGACCTCTGGGGATGTTACAGACGTAAAAGACTTCATTGATGTGATGTTACTAGTTATAAAAGCGGATGATTTGGCAGAGTACGATGTTGATACCGTTATTAAAGCCACATGCACGGTAAGTATGTACCACGACAAAACATGATGTTTGCAGTTCTTTGTTATTCTAGGTACTCGATTATGTTTCATTGTATGTATTTACTCTTGGTATATGTTTTGGTTTTGGGTTTTTTTTTTATTTTTTTTTTTGGGTTTTTTTTTGGGTTAATGCTTCTAAAACACTATCGTTAGTCTTCTTATTGTTAGCAGGCGTAGGATACAACTACTGTGATGCTAACTTGGGCACTCTCCTTACTACTCAACAACCGCAACGTCCTAAAAAAGGCTCAAGAGGAACTAGATACGCATGTGGGCAAAGATCGACGGATAAATGAATCTGATATACAAAATCTAGTCTATCTCCAAGCTATAATAAAAGAAACATTGCGTCTTTACCCAGCTGGATTCCTCGGAGGTCCAAGAGCATTTTTGGAAGATTGCACAGTAGCTGGCTATCATGTCTCAAAAGGCACATGGCTATTAGTCAACATGTGGAAGCTCCACCGTGATCCTAATATATGGTCAGATCCATGCGACTTTATTCCAGAGAGGTTCCTAACTCCAAAACATAAGGATGTAGATGTTAAGGGGACCGATTTTGAGTTGATCCCTTTTGGTGCGGGTAGAAGGTCATGTCCGGGAATGGGCTTAGCGGTTCAAATGTTACATGTGGTTTTAGCCACTTTGCTACAAAACTTTGAGATGTCAACCGCTAATGATGCACAAGTTGATATGACCGAGAGCCCTGGATTGACAAACGCCAAGGCGACTCCACTTGAAGTCCTATTTGTCCCACGCTTACAAGGAATACAAGACTCTTGAATATTATATTCCAAAGCAATATACTATTTGCTCGATCTAAAGTATTTTGTTTGGACCCCATAGGGTGGTTGTTGCGTATCATTGTGTACAAATTATACTTTATTGTTGCTGCACTTTTCATAATGTAAATAATCAATGTTCAATACATTATAAATATACACATTTGTTGAAGAAAACGGTGCCGTTTTGAGTTTGCTACAGTAACTGGCTCTCCCATTTTGGGTCAGCCCAATTTTTTATTTTTTTTTTATAATTTGTATGCACAAAGTAGGAGTTAAAAAAAAATATTACAAAAGTTTTGATTTATTCAGATAAAAAAAATACTCGCGGAAACATCTTCGATACCTAATAACTTTAAAATAACCGATATGGTCACAAACGTACAACCCATTATATTAAAAAAAAAACCATATAGCAAAAAAAAACAAAATTTTTAAACATGAGGCCCAACACATAAGCCATATAAAAAAAATTACTACAAAAACGCAGTCGTTTTGACTGTGGGCCGTTTGCTACAGTAACGGGCTCCCCCATTTTGGGCCAGCCCGATTTTGGTTTTTTTTTTTTTTTTTAATTTGTATGCACAAAGTAGGAGTTAAAAAAAATATTACAAAAGTTCCGATTTATTCAGATAAAAAAAATACCCGCGGAAATATCTTCGATACCTAATAACTTTAAAATAACGTAGGTCACCAAACGTACAAACCATTATATTAAAAAAAACTCATATAGCATAAAAAAAAAAACACTTTAAACATGAGGCCAACACATAAGCCGCCTAAAAATCGCATAAAATGTGGCCCAAAGTAAAAAAAAAAACTAGCCCAAAATTAGCCTGAAATCTGGCCCAAAGTAAAAAAAAATACAAAACGGTCCCTCAACTTTTAACTATTTACGATTTTCTTACACAAAAAATCACGTAAAAAAAATAACAAAAAAAACACGTCAAGTTTTTATTGTTCACAACTTTTTTACATTCATCGGCCAAAATAAAAAGATATCAAACCGTCCCAAAAAAAATATTCGGGAAAAATTAACCCGTCCAAATGCAAAAAATTTTTTCCCGAATCCTACAAGAAAAAGGAAATATCCGGGAAAAAATTAGCCAAAAATAGCCTAAAATCTGGCCCAAAGTAAAAAAAAAATACAAAATGGACCCTCACCTTTTAACTATTTACGATTTTCTAACACAAAAATTCCCGTAAAAAATTTAAAAAACCGTCCCAAAAAAAGAAAATATTCGGGAAAATATTAGCCCGTCCCAACGCAAATTTTTCCCCCCGAATCATACAAAAAAAAGAAAATATTAAAAATTAGCCCCGCATAACGCATCGCCCAAAAAAAAAACCCTTGAAACGTAAAAAAAAAATTATTCGGGAAAAAATTAGCCCCGCCGCAACGCGCGGGTTCATTTGCTTGTATTTAACATGTGAATATATTTTTTTTAAGTTTTGTAATCTGTATCATTGATGTTCAACTAGGATCATAAGTCGTACCATGAACTCGAACTTTAAAGTACGAAAAACAAATTGAATTGTGAGGCATATTTTTGGTAGTAAACAGTTCCGTCCATAGTTTTGCATACTTCTATCACTAGGTCGTACATATAACTTGAGGTTTAGAGGGCTAGCTAACATTTCCTTCAATGCTTCGAGGTAGACCTCCGATAAAAGCTTCCAAGAGTTTATCGTTGTTTGGCACCATGTTTGGACATAGAACCGTTAATTCTTGGAATCTATCCTAATCATAAGTTTAAGATCATTTCCTTTACAATAGATGGTAAAAGTTCTTCTTCTATTTTCCTGATCTCAGGACCGAGGATAATATTGTTTCGTCAGATGCCTTTTTTACCTCAGGGCTTCCGGTTGATTTGATTGGCTTGCTCTATGCCAGTTAGGCTGGGCATATGCATTCAACCAGGGACAAATGGCAGTCGTAGTTTAAAGTACCAGTAGCAAAAGTTACTTTGTTTTCTTCGGCACATCTGCTACCGAGAGAAATACTGATTTTCGGCTTAGTTCAAACAGCGAATAAGACCTTACTGCGTCCTTCCGTACATTAAGGTAGAAGGTTGACAGCTGATAAAACTCTTATGTAGTTTCTATTTTCACGTGCAGGAGCTCCAGTAGGACCGGTTGTGTTCCTATTGGGAATTACTAAGCACTTAGTCTTATGTCGCCCAGCTTGAGCTTCAGAGCCGAAATTTGGCGACCACTTATCAGTACTAACTTTATTAATTGCTGTCTTGAGTCATAACCTGGTGCTTCCATGTTAGTTGATGCTCTTTTTGGAGCATTCTTATTCATCAAAAGATAAAACGTAATAATATTGATAGGGAGTAATGCCTCAAAATTTTTAAAGGAAATCTCAGTCTTTAATCTTTAAGATAATTTAACACATGAAGATATTGAAGCTTTGGATATAGGTTATGGATAATGATAGATATATATGCATGCGTTATGATAGATGAATGATGGATGAAGGCATGATGTATAAAATGGAAGATGGGTAATGATGATGCGATGCCAATAAGCAGGAAAACAACAAGGTATGAAATGGATTTGCTTTATATTAGTACATCTTGCGTTTTTTACTTGTTACATAGTCAAGATTTGACAAGTGTTTTTATTTATACCACACATCCCGTGGCTAGGTTAAGACTAAAATGGAAATTTAAACTATGAAACTAGAAACTAGACGATCACTGATGCGGTTTTGCAAGTTCGATGATTAGGATTAATGTGTTTTTTTTATATCTTCTTGGTCGAGAGTTTCCATATTCATGATGCTTTTTGCAATTTATGACGATTCTGTAAACGAGCTAAGGAGATCTTATGGTTGGATCCTATTTGCTTTCTCCGGAGTATTAGTGATCCTGAGTATGGCTCTACTGGTAGTTCTGCTAGCTAAGCGTCAATATACTGATAGTTGGAGGATTATTGTTCACTTTACCAAGACCTTCTATGCATTTTCAATTTGTTCAAAACGTTTTAGGAGGCGAATTTTTCTAGATACTTGGATACCTGATTGTTCTTCGTGGACATTTTGATAGCTGATTTCCGGGAAGTTTTAACAATCTCAAGAGCTTGAGGTTGGGATGGTAGGGATGGAGACAACTTGCATTGGTGAAGGAGTCCTTATAGAGAAAAATCTTCTTGGTTTTAGGTTGGATATGATAATTGGAGAAGGGATCTGAGTGATCTTTTCAGTATAGATAAAGACTTGTAAGGCTTTCATTGTAAGGTATAATCGAGACAATAACGAAAAAGAGGTCAGGTCGGCTGAGTTAGTGGGACAATTCCAAATAAATTAGAAGCACTGGAGTAAGTTTTCCCTTGAGAGGTCGGGACATAATCCGGTGAAGCCGGAGGAACATAGTTTGGGAAATTAGAAGAAAAGACATCCTCCAAATTAGAAATAGGATGATCGGGGGAAGACATCGTTCTGTTAATAACCCAACAGTAAATAACATAAGTTATTTATTTAGTAATATAATAGCTATGTTACTTTACCATACCAATTCGGGAAATTATAGGGCACGGGGACTTTCTTGGATGAAAAAGAAAGTAGTTATAGTCAAAGGTTTACATTCTGTTTCTATAACGTAGCACTGATACAAATCTTGTAACACCCCTATTTCTTACAATATAGCAGCGGAGCGTAAATCTAGGTTTTACTTCAAGGGTACAACAGTCATACTTCATAGAAACACGAACAAATGGAGTCGTTTTTGAAAAATCACGTTATCTATTCATTATTTCTTCAGAGTTTTTACAAACGAGAGGTTTCCAGAATCTAAAATACAACATTTAAATGATAACGGTTTTTCCATCTTCGTGTCCTCATCACTCCGTGCCATTATACCTGAGAATAAAATAATGCTAAAAAGTCAACCACAAAAGTTGAGTTGAAATACATAGGTTTAAGTAATATAATTTAAATGCAAATGCGATATTTGGTTTACATTGATATACATACCAGTATTGAAAACATAATTATCATATTTGCCACTATAGCTCATGAATCCGATGCCTTAGGTTATAATGATAATATTGCCCCTGCGGGCACCTTTGCCAAAATACCCGCGTGATTTCTAATGATGTGCAATTGGTTATCATTACTGGATACACCAACGGGGAGTCCAGCCAAATAGATTATTCACACTCATCTCAGCGCTTACGACAGAAGAGTAATTAACGGTTCATGATTATGGGGATTAAGGCAAAGCAGTTACTTAGGCAATAGTAAATTGAAATAGCATGTAGAAATAATTGCATTCATGTTTATAGCATGTATCTCCCTCGCGGGTTTATAAAAAGATTGAAAATGCGAGGCTATAAACTCACCTGAACAGTTATAGGGAATTGATACGCTACATGTACAGGGAATGAAGGTTAACAGGCTTCAACACCGGCAATCACTAGTACAACCTGGGTTAATTATATATGGCAAGTCTTTGTTTGATTTGTATATATCGATGTTGGTTTTGATATAAAAATTATTATCAACACCGTTCCGGGCCAATCATAGTTTAGCAGTCATTTAGTAACGTTTATGGATGTTAGGTCTCTTTAAATCGTAAACCCAACAACTCAGACAGAACGTAGTACCAAGATGAAACTTTTTAATATGAAGCTCCCTAGTATTGCTGTATGTTTACGGGTGAGACATGATTTTTGAATCACATTGATGTATGAATGATATGAAGGATGTTGAAATAAGCGTTTTAAGCGTTGTTTTCAATATCTAGAATAAGAATGTTAAGCATGAGGAGCGTAAGTAAAGTTTGTTTGGTATTTGTGTTTGAATATGACTTTTACACTTTTTCAAAATATTACATTTTTAAGACCCTAGGGTCTTGGAAAAATTGAACAGTAGACCCCTAGAGTTTGCTAGTTTTTTACGATTTGGTCCTCAAACTTTTATTGATATATCAAGAAACCTATATATTTAAAAAATGAACATAATAGACCCTATAGTTTTACTTGAATAAAATGGAACTTTTATTCCTTTTAGATATAAAGTTATCTGAAATTTACGATATATACCCCTTGCATGGATTTATAATACAGAACCATGTCCAAATTGCTCATGCAAGCTTAATCTTAAAGATTTCAATAGTCATTTATTACGTTATAATAAACTAAAATATGTAAGGTTTAACACAACATAAGTATCAATTTAAACGATTTGTTAAGTTAAAAGGTAAAATGGGTCAAATTAGGTTTCCCCATAAATGAAAACGCACGGGGTTTTAAGGTCAAATTCTCTTTAATGATCTTATCAAAGCACTTATTTTAACATTTTATAATAGCTTATCTTGGATTGATTATAACAAAATTTTTACAAGTTTAACCCATAGTTAAATAGAAAACATGGAAATTAGGGTTTCGGGTGTTACAATTTTGATCAAAAAGGCATAACACTTAAGGTTTTGAGTTCAAAGCTTGTATATTATGATTTTAGCAAGAAACATTATGACTCTATGATGTTACATAACAGAATATAAGCTATATAGACCTGGTTAACGCTTATAGTTGGAAACAGTGTAGAAATCGGGACTTTCGGCTTCCGTTAAGGTAGAGTTCGACTCTCGGGCTTCGTTTCTTGCTTTATTTTGCTTCCTTTTCTGTACTTTGAGGACTTCTTAAGATCTATTAGAATTATATTAAGCAAGGAAGTGTATATGAAGGGGTTATAGAGGAGGAAGTGGGGGATGAAGAAGAATGAACAAGGATGGCTTCTATTTATACTTGTTTCAAGCTTAGATGAGTAAGCAAGCCTTAGGATCTGGTCTTGACACCTCAAGGGTCTAGTATAGAAGGTTTATAAGCTATAAAATGATGAGTAGAAGGTCTAGAAACTAGCTTGAATGTGTTGGCATTTGTTCTTGTTGCCCGGGCTGAAGTAAGGCAAAGGAAGCATGTGCTTTCCAACATTTTGACAGGATACAGTCAACGTTTTGCTTAGTAAGTATAGATATTGATTCATTAGAAGCAGGTTACATTTGTTATTTGGATCTTGGTAGCAATTTAGTTGGAGGTCAAAATGGTTATAGAAGTTAAACCGCGGTCTATTTTTTGGGATTGACGGTGTTCTTCAAAATGTTTAACAAGGTTACATTGTGTTCTAAATGATTAAGTAATGATTAAACTTAGGTTGTTAAGGTCTAGCGATTAAAGTAAAATTAGCAAAGATTAAGCAATTTGTTTGGGTTAAAACGGATTAGAATTGAAGAACGGCGACGTACGGGTTCAATAGGGTCATTTTAGGGTTTTCTTGACTTTCTTGGTTATATTTTGCTAATCACTCTGATTAGGAATGATGGAATACAAATTCTAGGGGTCTTATATAAAGTATCTATTATGAATTTTGGTCGTTGGTTTAAGTTATAATGGTTTGAAAATTGAGAAAAGGTGTCAAAGTAATTGATAGGGCATAATTAGGGTTTTCTGGATTCGGTTAAGAGTCTTTCTAGGCTTCTTGATTTCTTTGTACAAATTCGACAAGTTAATGAATATTATATAATGATTGTAAACTTATTTTATGAGATTTATAATGGTCCTGTGCGTTAGGTTATTGGGTTTAGAATGGTTTTAAAACAAGTAAACGGGTTAAATGAAAAAAATTAGGTTACATATTAGCGGTTTCTTTGGATAACTTATAACCCCCCCCCCCCCCCATACCAATAGACGGTAAAATGACTGAAGTAATGATGAGATACTGTTGAATAGGATTGAAATGATTTGTAAAAATAATCTTTTACAACTTATTTGAGTGTTGGTATTTGGGTTTACAATCGGATATAAAGCCAAGACAACAGGTCTGCTTAGAAACTTAGCTCAGTTTTTAAGGGTTTAGGGTTTGGAATTACTTGGTTTTGAGTCATAAAAGTTGTATGAACATTTTATGTTAATATTTAGGGTTTACATCTTGTAAAATGGGTATAGTAGCTTTCTTACAAGTGATAGTGAAAAGATGAGAATAAAAATGGAGGTAAAATGGCTATTTTATGAATTGAGCTTAATGACTAATACATTGAGCTTTTAAGACTTGTACTTTGATTTAAAGAGATTATATATTTCAATTGAGATGTTATATTCTTCCTGTACACATTGCTCTTTAGTACGCTTTACATTCACTTTAAGAGTTAACATCTTTCCATAAAGTTAGGAATTTTAGGGCGTCCGATTAATGTTTAAAGCCTTATTTTTGATATGATGTTGTAATTGATACCTCATATGAGTAATATACTTTGTAATAATGATATTGTGATATTGACTTGATATTTTATGATGTTTGCTTGACATATATGAGGATATGATTGCCATACGTAGGTTGTCCAAGTCCGTTGTCTTGAGTTATGCAGGTTATATTGCATATTGAGATGTTGGCAAAGTAATGTAATGTAATAAAGTGAAAAATTTCCTGAAAAAGGTGAGTTATATTTAACTGCTAGAACTGTACTTCATCTAACTTATTATTCGATATTTACATTATGAAAAAATTGTGGGGTTGTAATTAATACCTAAGTCTATAATAGCTAGAGTCTTTTTCATCCCTTATGTTCTAGTATCATTAGAAGTTCAGAAGCGAAGCCCTGATGAAATTGAAGCCGCCGGAGTCAAGAGATTTGCAAAAGGCGTGATTTGATATACGAGTGCGAATAATATACCGAAATGACCCATTTCCAATTTTTTTATCTTGAGCTCAACCCAGGTTTTGAAATGTTCTAGATTCTTCTACTACACCCTTTACTGTTCATATGATCACTAAATATACTTTTTAAAGTTTCATAAACTCAATTCAGTTGCTTCAATTTTCTATTTTGATCAAAACCGTTAAACACTCAGAACCCTAATTTCATGTTTTTACTTAAACTATGAGCTAAACTTGTAAAATTTTGTTATAATCTATCCTATTAAGCTTATATAATGTTAAAATAAGTGCTTTGATAAGTCATGAAAGAATTTGAACTTAAAACCCGTGCGTGTTCATTTTAAAACCCTAATATGACCCGTTTTGCTTCCTAGCTTAACGAATCGTTAAATTAAACTTGCGTTGCGTTAAATCTTCATATTTTAGTTTATTATAACTTATAAATATCTTTTGAAATGTTAAAATAAGCTTGCATGGCACTTTGTACGATGTTTGTAATTATAATCCTAAATGCAAGGCGTCTATATCGTAAACTTCTGAAACTTATATACTAAAGGTGGCTGATATGCATTTTATCAAAGTTATAAAACTATAGGGGTCTTTCTATGTCACTTTTCAAAAGTACAGGTTTACTTGGTAATATCTTTTTAAAGTTGATAGAACACAAGTTGTAAAAGTGCAAACTCAGGGGTCCTATTTGCAATTTCCCAGAAACCCCCGGGTGTCTTAAAATTGTACATTTGAAAAAGTTATAAAATCATATCCAAAACACTTATAATGACATAACTTTTATTTAACACTCCTCCGTGCTTAACATCTTCAAGATATTGAATAAAATGCTTAAAACACAAAAACCTAAAAAAAAACAAAAAAAAAAAAAAAAATGCTTATGTTCTAATCATTTATATATTATCATCGATGTGATCTTTCAAAAAGTCATGTTCTCGGATTAACTTATCATACCACAATAATTAGGGAGCTTCATATTAAGAAAGTTTCATCTTGTTATTTCGTATCTGACTGAGTTTGTTGGGTTTACGATTTATAAAAGTGCCCTATCTCCTATAACGTTTACTGAATGACTTCTGAATTATGATGCATTTTTGAACTTTGGTGTTTATGATAATTTTTATATCAAAACAACATCGTTGTAAAAACTTATATTTTCAAATAAACTAAGACTTGCCATATTAACCCAGGTTGCCCGTGTTGAAGCCGTTACAATCATTTCATATACATTAGCTATCAATTTCCCTATAACTGTTCAGGTGAGATTCATAGCCTCGCATTTTCAATAATTTTCAAAGGTTTTATAAAACCACAAGGGGGATACATGCTATAAACATGATGCAATTATTTCTGTATGTATTTTAATTTACTATTGCCTAGTACTGCTGTGCTTTTAAGCTCCCATAATCATGAAAAACGTTAATTATCTCTGTAGGTAAGCGCGAATGATTGTGAATAGATCTATTTGGCCTGGCATCCACGTTGGTGTACACCAGTTACTTGTCAACCAGTTTGCACCATAATTAAGAAATCAACGCCGGGATATTTTGGCCAAAAATGTAACCGCAGGGGCTATATCGTATCACAATACCCTAAGGTTCGGATTCATGACTTAACGGCAATAATAATATGTTTTCAATACCGTGGCTGTATATCAACATAACAACGAAACGATCGCATTTTTGCATTTAAAATTATATTACTTAAAACCTTATGGATTTCACTCAACCCTTTATGTTCGACTTTTTAGCATCGTTTTTATCTCAGGTTATTGAGAAAATATATGAAACGGAGTGAGGCCATGACTGAAGATGGCATAAACTTGTTTTATATTACATTGTAGTACTAGATTTGGGGACCTGCCTTTGTAAAACTCTGATTTGTAAACTATGAATGATAAAATATCTTTTGAATAAACGTCTCTTTTTGGTGACTGTTATTCTTTATGATTATGATTGTTGTTCCCTGAAGTAATACCTCAGATTAGCTTCCTGCTATATGTAAAAAATAGGCGCGGTGTTTACAGATTGGTATCAGCGCCATGGTTATAGAGAACAATTCAAAACCTTTAACTATATAAAAACATTTCTTTTTCAGCATCACAGTCCTCATGTTTACTACATTCTCAGAAATCAAGTATGTAAACGTCTAATTATCTATTTATACTAATTATACATAAATACATATGTTATTTACAAATTGGTTGTTGATGTAGAACGATGACTTCTCCCAACCGCTCTACTCCCGATCTTAAGGATTGCATTTTCCTCTATAAATATTCTTAACTATACTTCGTCTCATCAGATTATTTCTCAACTTCATCGAAAAGCAGTTCTTTTAACTCTTCAGAAAACTCTACAGATAATATAATCCCACCAGTATTCTTATTTTTCCACAATAATCCTTGTTTGAAGGATGTGTAGGTACAAGCATTTATCGCTCTAAGGAATTACTATTTTTCTATCACCATGATCTCATTACTTCACCCAGCTATTTTGACTCTACATCTCCGAATATTATCATTATTAATACATTTGATCCCCGATATTTCTTTTATTCTGAAGAGCTAATTAACACTATGAAGCAAATCCACATTCCCCATCATCTTTCCTCAACACGTTATTTAATTCATCCAGAATCAAAAACCTGTATTTTGTATTCACCACTCTTCCATCAACTGTATACTCCTACCCACTCTCAAGGTATTTGAAATAGGAAAATGTTCAGATAAGATGTATCTGAAACCATCATGCGAAACAAGGTCGCAGATATTTTAAATTTACTTAGATAAACTCTATCTTTCCAATCGAGAATAATAGAGAAGGACGTATGATAGATGATCATACAAAGGAATAAGTGACTACTGAAGATCGAACTAAGAAAATCCTTCAGTACTCAGATTATCAAACTTCAAAAGAAGCAGTTAGGGCAAAAGGATAAGATTACCTTTGCTCACTACAGAATTTCCGATCTTGAACAATATCATGAGAAATATAGCTCGTCACAAACAGATCGGAGGTATCTTTATAGGATGTCATCTACCGGCTCAGGAATCAACAACTCTTAGAATAGTTATAACTATTATCCCAGCACAGGGATGTATGTCTAAATAAAAAAAGCTTGCTCAAAATCTTGAACTATGTTCAGTAAGAGGCCAAGTTATTTTATAAGGCAAAATCCCGTTTCGTAATCTTATTGTTTCAATTATCATCTTTCATCATCATTTCACTAATTCATCATTATCCCCATCTTCATAAATCATTAACATACCCCTAAGTGGCTTGAAATTCAAAAATAAGCATTTCTCTTTAAGCATTTTAAGCATCACATTCTCTTTTATAACTTAGGATATCATTCTTACTACGCGTTTATCTTATGTTTAATAGAATGCCTTGCTAAAAGGATGTCAGACATTGGAAGCATCCAACCCTAAACTCATGTACCATTCGAGTGATACTAGCTTTGCTCATAGATCTTATGTCGTCAATTCTGAAAGCACAACAGTTGCAAATGATGGCAAGTTCAACACAATTCCAACTCTGAACCAAAGAAAAATCATTTGTAGAAGGAACTGCGCAGTAACGAGAAAATTTAACTAGTTACCAAACTTTCTCCTCACTTCAATGGTACGGACAGTGACGACTTTGTTGGTCTCATTCATGGTTTAACCAAACTGAGATAATTTTTTCTCGTAGCAAATGTGCTGCGAAGAGGACAAAGTCGAGATTCTGTTGTGAATAGTACCTTACTAAGGAAGCTTTGTCCTGGTGGATCCAGTCTATTGGAATAGAAGAAGCTTATAAGATCACATGGTCTAAATTGAAAAGACTCTTGATGGAGAAGTATTGTCCTCAACTAAGAATCAAGTAGAAGGCCATTACATGACAGGAAAGAAGTTAATTAAGCATGTAATGACAAACACAATTCTGTACAGAAACATAACCATAAATGAAAGTTTTGATAATGAAAGGAACACCACGACTGACAACAACAACTGCCCAGAAAACCATTATAACAATAACCAACGCAACAAAAATCTCCATCAGTAGCAAAAATGGAAGGCAGGAATCTTCAAGGCTAATGGAAACCATGGAAATTATTACTAGAAATCGTTCCAATTTTGTGCGAAAGATGCACCCTACTATCAACATAGGTCTCTGTACTCGTAAAGTGTTGGACTTCTGCAACAAGATATAGGACCTCTGGACCAAGACTGCCACCGAACAAAAGATCAACAACTAGAAACAATCTTCAAACCATTCCGTAAAACTTGTAATGCCTGTGGAAAAAGAAAGGAATTATCGCGAATCAACTGTTCAAAAGCATACAAACAGGGCCACAATGAACAAACATACTTAGGGATGAGATTTAATTTTAGTTCACTTTAGGAATTCTACCTAAAAAAATAACTCTCGAGGATATTCAACTCTCATCATAATCTTCTTCAATCTAAAAACCTCAATCATCAAGCAACAATCCTCGTCGTCTGTTACTTTTATCCTACTACAAGATAATTAGCATAAGTATCAACTCTTTCTCATATGTAAAGTTTGTATGTAAAGTTATCCATGAAATAATAAAGTGTGATTCCGTTACATCTTGTTATCTGGTGATATCGTCAAATTCTACTAATTCTATTATGTTCAAACTCTAAATACTCTCCTCATACCTTTGCAACATAAATTTTCATCCTTGATTATATGGGCATCAGTACAATCAACATCTTAATATTATCTAACCATTCATGATCATATCATTTTCTACACATTATCATATCGTGTTTTTTTTATGCTTAGGTAAGACGATTTATGATCATCTTAATGAAATGAATTAGGTCACTTCTTCATTTGAATAAGGAAATTATAAACCTTTAAACTATAAATTTATAAATTCTCAGTTACAAGAAGTTGAACGCTTCTTTTTGTAAGTGACTAATTATAAATAAGTAGGCTTAAGTATATAACATATGTACAAACAAGTTTCTTTTAATCCATTTGTACAAATACTTTCCTTTTCTTCACTTAAACATTATCATTATTACCTTCATCATCCATTCATTCCAAAAATCTATATCTTACATGATTAGCAACACTCTTACAAATTCATAATCATTCCTTAACATCACTCATTCCATGATCTTCGTATACTAAAATTCTCTGTTACATTCTGCAACGTAATAACAAGGAAACACACAAGAATCTATGCAATGTCAAAATGATTTTAATACCACTAGGTATGAAAATTTTGACAAAGACTTATGATAGCATCCTTATTTGATGTTGACTTTTAAAGGTTAATGAATAATGATTTCTTACGATCTGAGTGGCGTAACATATTCCATCCACTTAGGTTCTATCAGGATCTGAAGAAATTCTATTGGCTATCATCAAGAGGTGTGGTCTTGGAAAATAAGTAGACGTATGAAAGGAGGTAATTATAATTATGGTGCGCAATATAATTATAAATGCATCACACACGTGGACTTGCGACCTTGATTAGCCTAACATAAAGATCAAATTCATTCCCAGTACTTACATCTATTCCTAAACAATACCACTACAACTCTCAGCTAAATTTTAGGAAACCACTGAAAAGATCGTGCAAATTCGTCAACGCTTGCAAGCTGCAAGAGATGGATAAAGAAGTTACGCCAATATAAGGCGGAAGCCTTTAGAAATTTAATTTGGCAATTGTGTTATAAGTATCACCTTGCAAAGGTATCTTTTGATTCATGAGGAAAGCTTAATCCCCAATATATTGGACCATTCAAAATCATTGAATGAATTGACCCAGTGGCATACAAACTAGAGCTTCCTAAAAAGTTTAGTAGTATCCACAATACTTTCCACATTTCTAATCTTAAGAAATACTTATTCGATGAATCTCTCATCATTCCAATAAAAGAACTTTAGCTCGACGACAAACTCAACTTTACAGAAGAACCAGTGGAAATTATAGATCGTGAAATCAAACAACTTAAGCGAAGTCGTATTCCTAAAATCAAGGTATGATGGAACTCTAAAAGAGGACCAGAGTTTACATGGGAACATGAAGATGAAATTCATGCCAAATATCCTCATTTAATTTCAATCAACACTTCAAGTTCAATTAAATCTCGGGACGAGATTTCTGTAAGGGGTGGAGACTATAACAACCCACAATTTTCATAAATGTAAATATCCATCTATTAAGTTAGATGATGTATATAACAACCCAGAATTTTCATCAAATGCATAATCAATCTATTTTACTATGATCACAATTATACGGGGAAATTTTTCGCTTTATTACATTACTTGCATTGTCAATATCTCAGTATGTCATAACTAAAGTAGACGAGCTCACGCAACCTATCTATGACAATCCTATGTCAAGCAAACATCATAACATGTCAAGTCAATATCATAATATCATTATTACAAAGTACATTATTCCTATAATGTACCATTCACAACGTTATATCTAAACGGGCTTTAAACCGTTATCGTATGCCTCTAAAACCCTAATTTCATGAAGGGTTAATATCTAAAGTGAATGCACAAGCTACTAAAGCATATGTACAAGCAATATAAGATCTCATTTGAAATATAAAATCCCTTCAACTCAAAGTACAAATCTCTAAAAGCTCAATGTACAAGTCATTAAGCATGATCTCTAAAATAGCCGTTTTACCTCCGTTTTCATTCTAATTTCTTCACCACCACTTAAGCAAGCTACTACACTCATTTTACAAGGTGTAAACCCTAATTATTCAATTCATAAGCTTTCATACATCTTTTTATACTCAAAACCCTAATTCAAAACCCTAAACCCAAAAACCGAGCTAGTTTCTAAACCATGACCCGTTTCTTGATTTTTATCCATTGTAAACCTAAACCAATACTTAAATAAGTTATAATAACATAAATTACAACATTCTCAATCATAATCCATTATCATTTCATCATTCTACTTCAATTATACAAGAAACAAATCCAGAAAACCCTAATTGTGCCCTAATTATGATTTTGACCCGTTTACTCATTTTCAGACCATCTCATTCTCAAGTAAGCAACCAAGAGTCATTGTAAACCCATAAAATGAGTTTACAAACCTTTATCTATCATTAACCATCCTTTCTTCAACAATGTACAAGAATTACAAAGCTAGAAAACCCTAAAAGTATTATACGAGCCCTAATTCCAAGCCACGACTTATTCTTTCAATTTCAACCCTTTTTAACTTAAACCAATGATCAAACCTCATTAATAATCCTTTATATAAGTCCTATGATCTATATTCCATCATTTCCAATCAATAATATTCGAATTATAAGCAAAGAAAGTCACGAAAACCCTAAACCATACCAAATGGTACCCGCGACCTCATTTCTTCAATTTAAACCCATTTTAACCCAAACCAAATGCAAACCTTTGCTAATAAACTTATTTACAGACCTTGGTAACATATTCTGACCATCCATGATCGTTATATATGAAATCTAAGCAAAGAGAACTTGTGAAAACCATGTCGAGTCCAAAACAGACCCGCACCCCATTTTTGGTCTCTTTAACCCATTTTAGCCCTAACCATGTGCAAGGCACTTGCATAAACTCCTTCTAGACACCTTGTAGCAGCTCACCCACCTGCTTGAACCTTCTCTTGGTCGAAATTAAAGGCACATGACCTTCTTTTTGCTCCAATCAGCCGCGGACACCACAAGAACCAAAACCACCTCCATCAACCTCCACCTTGCACCATAGCCTCTCCAACACAGCCCCTAGACTCTCCACATCATCTCCCATGTGTCCTAACCTGATCACTAAGATTTCTTGGCCTCTAAGGGTTGGAAATGCTATAAATAGGGGTCTTGGGCACTCATTCAAACTCGCACCACACCTCCTCCTCTATAACCCTTATAGGCAGCAATCCTTTGCTCCCTTATGATCCTAGGATCATTAAAGAAGTTCAAGAAGCGAAGCCCTGAAGTATTGAAGCCTTGGAGTGAAGATACAAGGCGTACGAGTGGATATACTACCCGAAACGACCCATTTCCACCATTTTTGATCATTGAAGCTCAAACCCAGGTTTTGAATGTTCTACTTCTGCTACTACACCCTTATAATGTTCATATGATCCTAAATATACTCTTGTTAAAGTTTCATAACTCAATTCATGCTCATTTTCCATTTTGATCCAAAACCGTACACCTGAAACCCTAATTTCATGTTTTTCTTAAAACTAAATGTCATAATGATTAAATATTGTTATAATCTATCCTAGCATGCTTAAATAATGTTAAAATAACCACTTTATTGATTAATGAAGGAATTTGAACTTAAAACCCGCGTGTTTACGTTTTGAAACCCTAATTTGACCCGTTTTGCTTCCTAGCTTAACGAATCGTTATTTTAAACTTGTGTTGCATTAAAACTTCATATTTTAGTTTATTATAACTTATAAATGTCTATTGAAATGTTAAAATAAGCTTGCATGGCAATTTGGACATGTTTTGTAATTATAATCCATGCAAGGGGTATATATCGTAACTTTCAGAAACTTATAACTAAAAGGACTAAAAGTGTCATTTTATCAAAGTTATAACTTCATGGATCTATTATGCCACTTTTCAAAGTCCAAGGTTTATTGGTATATCTTTCAAAGTTGAAGGACCAAAGTCTTAAAAATGCAAACTCCAAGGACCTATTTGCAATTTTTCAAACCCTAGGGTCTAAAATGTAACATTTTGAAAAAGTATAAAATCATGTTTAAAACCTTACAAGACATAACTTTAATTAATGCTTCTCGTGCTTAACATTTCCAGATATGGATTAAAACGCTTAAAACCGATTATATCGTATCACAATACTAGGGAGCTTCATATTAAGAGGTTTCATCTTGGTATTACGTTCTGACTGAGTTGTTGGGTTTATGATTTAAAGTGCCCTAGCTCCTCAAACGTTTACTGAATGACTTCTGAATTATGATGGCCCGAACGGTGATACAATAATTCCAAACTCTTCAATCAAACTCATAACTCTTAAAACTAAAGTTCTAGAGTACAATCTTCTTAAGACTTGACATATTTACTCAGGTTGCGTGACGTGGCTGTTTACTATCATTTTATTATATCAACATTCCCTGGTTAAGATTGTGATAAGGTCGTCAGCTTTCATTTCAGAATAATTACTACATCTACCTATCAGGTGAAGTTCATAACCTCGCCTTTACTTATTTTACATGTTTTATAAACCCGCGAGGGGGATACATGCTTGTTACAAACTCTTTTACATACTCGTTTATCTTATAACAATGTGATTACTTTTCAAAGACTTATACATGCTTAAACCAGGAATACAAGTGTTTTTACAAGTTATATGCTATCCTGATACACTATTACAGCTACTGTCTAAGTTACATTATGCCAAAAGTCCCTCATTATCATGGACCATTAATCACTTTCGGGTGAACGCAAATATTGTGGATAGATCTATCGGGATTGACGAATCCTGTTTGTGTTAGCCGGATAGGTAACCAAACACACTATATTTGAATTTCATAGGTATATGGCAATTACCTACACCGAGGGCCATTATCTCTATATATATATATCACATCATTTTGGGTATATATATACACTAGTCAGTTTGTGTGCCATGAGCTTAGACCAGACTATACTATACCAGACAAGACCAAACAGACCAAACAAGACAATAACGCAGTAATACACTGTTACTATGATAATTGCATTCGTTGCAATTATTACAAATAACGGGTATATAATAACGTGACCCAAGATCATAACAATAACATTTTCATAATAATTGTGTTTGTACAATTATTACACTATGACTTGTATTCAAACTGTTTATCAAACCTATGAATTTCACTCAACCTTTGTGTTGACTTTTTAGGTTATTGAGCAATATACGGCACGGAATGGCATGGACTCAAATATGGTTGAACTGTTATCATTCAAACTTGATGTTTTAGATTTTGGGACCTGCATTTTGTAAAAACTCTGATTATAATGAATGATAACTAAATTTTTCCAATAATGTCTCTTTTAAAGTTGTTTTCTATGATTATGATTGTTGTATCCATGAAGTAATACCCCAGATTATCTTTTGCTGCTATATTGTAGAAATGGGGGTGTTACATTAAATGAAATGTTAAGTAATCAAAAACCCTCCGGTGATAAATTAGGTATAAGGTTTAATTCATTTAAAGCATCATCTAGTGGAACTAAGGAAATAAAATTTGCAAAAGCTCAGAAAAAGGCATCTACTGATGGAGGTCCCATAAATATAGGCGGCCCCCTTAATAAATATGGGACCGCCGGCAGCATCGCCTGTATCTGAGAAAAGTGTTTCTTTTCAAAAATCTATTTTGGGTCCTAGACCAAAACATATAATTGTAAACAAAGTCAAAGTTCCTGTAGCTAGTGACAATGAAGTTAGACAATTCTATAAGCCATTATCAAAACCCAAAGTTGGATTTTCAAAACCCAATTTTAGATCAAAAACTCCACCTCCTAGGGGAGTCAATAATAACTATTCTCGTCCTAAAACACCGCAACCAAAAAGACATGTTGGTCGACAAAACCAACCTCATGGATTTCCCGTAACTTGGAACAACTTTCCACGTCAAAGTTACATGCCATAGGAAATGTGTCTTCCATTCTCACATCCCAACCAATTGCATGAAATGCAAGGGATGTTTGGCACTAACAACTTTAGACCCATGAGATATTGGGGACCAAATGTTTGAGTTATTGGCTTATATAAATAGATATGCCTTGGAGTTGACTTGGAGCCCAATGAATGGATCAAGGATAGCAGATGCTCTAAACATATGACGGGAAACCAAAAACTCTTCTCTACTTACAAGGCATACAATGGAGGTAATGTCATTTTTGGTAGTAATCTTCGCGGTAACATCATAGGTAAATGTACGATTTCTAATGACTCTATCAAAATAGATAATGTAGAACATGCTGATAACTTAGGATTTAACTTGCTAAGTGTAGGACAAATATGTGATAGTAAGTGTAAAGTAACTTTCTTTGAACATGATAGTGAAATCACTAAGAACGGTAAAGTCATAGGTAATGGTATTAGGAAGAAAGGCTTACATGTAATAAAGTTAGGAAATAAGCTAAATGATTAAGTTTGTCTAGTCACGATTGATACGAATTTTACTTTGTGGCATAGGAGATTAGGTCATGCAAATGTGTGTCTCATTTAATTGTTAGCTTCTAAGGAATTAGTTAGAAACTTACCTAAGCTTAAGTTTGATTAACATTTTTGTGATGCTTGTAAAATTGGAAAACAAGCTCATGCTAGTCACAAAGCTAAGAACATAGTCTCAATGACTAGATGCTTAGAACTTCTCCACATGGATCTTTTTGGTCCATCCGCCGTACGGAGTTACGGAGGAAACCGTTACACCTTAGTCATAGTAGATGACTACTCTAGGTATACTTGGACTAGATTCCTTAAGAATAAAACCGAAGCTTTTGATCAATTCGAAATATTTAGTAAGAAAATCCAAAATTAATTAGGGTGTACAATAGTGTCAATAAGAACCGACCACGGTAGAGAATTTGATAATGAAGTGCAATTTAGAGAGTTTTGTAATGCCAATGGTATTACTCACAACTTCTCGGCTCCACGCGAGTAATGGCATGGTTGAAAGGAAAAATAGGACACTTCAAGAAATGAGTAGAACTATGTTGAACGAGCAATCATTACCTCAAAAGTTTTGGCGTAACGCCGTAGATACTTCAACATATATTCTCAACCAAATCCTAATTAGAGCCATCCTAGGAAAAACACCTTATGAAATCTTGAGAGGTAGGAAACCTACTCTTGACTATTTTAGAGTGTTTGGAAGCAAGTGCTTCATTCTAAACACTAAAGACTACCTTACCAAGTTTGACCCAAAGTATTATGAAGGTGTCTTTCTAGGTTACTCCCAAAATAGTAAAGCCTATATCATTCTTAATAAACACACTAGGAAAATCAAAGAATCACTTAACGTGACATTCGATGAAACTCCTCCACCACCCTTGGTGGATGATGACTTAGATGAAGAAGAAGCTATTAGGGAAATCGAAAAGAAAAACCTAGAAAATGTTGTTGAGGATGAAACATTAGAGATTGACGAAATAGTCAATATTAAGGAATCTAGGAACCATCCCCTAGAAAATATCATAGGAAACCTCAACCAAAGAACCCTTAGATCACAAGCTTAAAAACAAAGTAACTTCTATTATTTTATATCTACTATAGAACATAAGAATGTGAATGAAGCCTTAGGAGATGAAAGTTGGATAGTCGCCATGCAAGAAGAATTAAATCAATTCATTGCTAACGATGTTTGGGAGTTAGTTCCACAACCTAAGAATATGACAATTATAGGAACTAAGTGGGTATTTAGAAATAAATTAGACGAGAACGGTATTGTTTCTCAAAATAAGGCTAGGTTAGTTGCTCAAGGCTACAACCAATAAGAGGGCATTGATTATGATGAAACTTATGCCCCGGTTGCTAGACTTGAATCTATTAGGATATTATTAGCCTATGCTTGCGCCTTAGATTTTAAATTATTCCAAATGGATGTAAAAAGTGCATTCCTGAACGGTTTTATCAATGAGGAGGTATACGTGGCACAACCTCTGGGATTCATTGATTTTGAAAAACCGGATCATGCTTATAAATTAAAGAAAGCTTTGTATGGTCTTAAGCAAGCACCCAAAGCTTGGTATGATAGATTAAAAGCTTTTCTTATTAAACATGAATATAAAATGGGAATGGTAGATAACACTCTTTTTACTAAGAAGAAAAGTTCAAATCTCATCATTGTTCAAATATATGTCGATGACATTATATTCGGTTCGACTTGTCAAGACATGTGTGATGAATTTGCCAAAATCATGCATGACGAGTTCGAGATGAGCATGATGGGTGAACTTAACTTCTTCCTTAGATTACAAATTAAACAAATGGAAGACGGTATATTCTTTAATCAATCTAAGTATATTAAAGAAATGCTTAAGAAATTTGGTCTAGAAGATTCTAAACCAATGAAAACTCCCATGTCCTCCGATACTAAACTCACGAAAGATGAAGAGTGTGAGTCGGTAGATAGTACCAAGTATCGAGGCATGATAGGTGGCTTATTATACCTAACGGCAAGTAGGCCCGATATCATGTTTAGTGTCTGCCTTTGTACCCGCTTCAAAGAGGCTCCCAAAACCTCTCACCTTGAAGCGGTTAAGCGTATCTTCCGATACATTAAAGGCACTACGCACTTAGGATTATGGTATCCTAAGGGGACCGGCATAGAAACCGTAGTATATGCCAACTCTGATCATGCAGGAGATTATGTGGACTGAAAGAGCACTAGCGGTATTTGTACGTTCGTAGGATGTTGTTTGACATCTTGGTTCTCGAAGAAACAAACCGCTCTTGCTATATCCACTATCGAACCCGAATACGTAAGCGCCGGAAAGGCATGTCAACAAGCACTATGGATCAAACAAGCTCTCATCGACTACGACGTACGACTCGACAACGTTCCCATCATGTGCGACAACAAAGGCACGATTGACCTTAGCAAAAACCCGGTGCAACATTCTAGTACTAAACACATCGAATTACGTCATCACTTTCTTCGTGATAATGTCCAAAAAGGCATATCTCAATCGAAAAAGTGTCGTCCGTCGACAACATCGTCAACATTCTTACTAAACTCCTTAAACGTGAATCGTTTAACTATCTACGTCTTGGTTTAGGAATGATGGAAGACATTCCATAAACCATATTAAGTCCGCTTCTCATTCTTCTGTCTCAAAACACAAAAACAAACACCCCCTCTTGCTGCCATTGACGAACTCGACTTCAAATCCACCAAAACTTAAAAATGGACCATTAAAACTTAAATTGAAGATCAAATCAACACCAATAATCATTCCTAACATTACAAAGATCATCAATTGTAAGTCATTTGATATATTTATTTTCAATTTGAGTCTAGGGTTTATGATGAACACTAAAAATTGAAATTGGTATTTTCTATTTTTCTTTCAATTGTGTTCAATTAAAACTACTAGGATAAAATGTATAACTAATATGCTTCCCGTAGACATAGGATTTGCATACATTGATGTGTTTTGTCGAAAAATCATTTTGGAACAAAAACCCCAATTTCATTTTGCAAATCACTCACGTTAGGAACCCAATAAAATTATTGTTATGCATTGTCAATACAACCTAAAAACATTTTCAAACACATGCATAATGATCTCATGGACAACTTTCAAGATACATAATTCATATGTATTTTTCGACTTGTTTGGTTGAGCAAAATCAAACTAATGAGCGTTTGGATTAACTCTTAGTTGCTTATAGACACACACTAGGCATGAACTCAAAACATAAAAACAAGTATTAATGATTAATATATGAGTTTTTTCATGATTTTCTAGGTAACAATGCCTCGAGCTACCGGCCTAGATCATCAAAAGACAAGAAACTACATACCCTTAATATCAAATGAATTCAATCAACCTTTGCTAAACACAATGGCAAATCTCAAAAAATGATATTTTCATGAAGGAAGGGTTGTAAGTCCAAACTTTAAAAATATGAGTCACATTCATGCTAAGTTTGAGTCAATCGGCTTTGATTGCTTGTTAGACATTAACGAACAAATTGTACCTCATTTTGTTCTTGAATTCTATTGTCAACTCACCTTTACCAACAATCCTAACAGTCAATTCGTTGTCAACTTTGTCATTCAAAATAAGCCATTCTCGCTCACTCTTGAGGAATTCGGTTAAATTCTAAAAATTCCATTCAAAGGTCAAGCCTCCACCACCAAAATGTGGTCTCTTGATCATTTGTCGATGAGTGTTCCAAGTAAAGGTCTTTATAAAACCAAACCTCCATCTCCAAGAGTCATTAAGTCTTTCATTCAAATTCCACGACAAGGACAAGAAACTCGTACTAAAAACAAGAAAACCATTGTCGTAGGTGAAAACAAAATTTGAACCCGCGAGATTCAAACTCACATGAAACCTTGGGTTGATATTATTCGTGAAAATGCCATTTGTCTAGGAGGACATAGGGATCATGTCTCCGCTTGTCTTTGTCACATGCTTTATTGCATTGAGACATCCACTCCTTACAACCTAGCATTTTTCATTCTCAAAAGAATGGAAAAGACTCGATTCAAACCAAAAGAACTCTTACCTTATGGGATGCTCTTGACTAGGTTATTCAAACATGTAGTGTCTGTGTCTCCTAAGCTAGCTATTGATCATTATCTCTCACATGATCGAGCCATGCATCCGCTCGCTCCTCATTACGAGCAAAAAACACGAGCGGATCGAGGCATGAAAAGACCACGTGAATCAAATGCTAGTTCCTCCTCCACCAATCAAAATCCACCTTCCTCATCTCTCCAAATTGATGTCATGGTTGATGATAATGATGATGAGTCATTTCACTCCAATTCCTCGTCTCACACTCAACATATCTCTTCCTCATCGAATGTTGATTCTAGAGTCCATCAAAATCCTCCTCATGAAAATTATGACTTGAACACCCTTCTATCCGAAACCATAACTCTCCAAACCTAACAATGAGATGCTCACCGAGATGGATTAAGGTCAATTGGGCAAACTCTCAAGAACATAATGGGAGGAAAAAGGAAGTGAAGATGTCGGCATAACTCCTAAGTGACTATTACTACTATTATTAGTTCTCTTATAATACAATACATTTCTTTCATTAGAACTAACACAAATAATGATGACTTAGGTGTGTTAGGATGATTCTTAGAATGGTTTTATCATCCTATCAATGCTTTGCTACTTGACAATTTGTGCTTTTATGATAATTATTAAAATTGTACGCTTAAATTAAATGATTATTGCAATGTTAATTTAGATTCATTTGATTTTTGACTATTATAAGATGTGATAGTTCCAAGGGAGAAAACTGAGAAAATCCTGCTCCCTCTAGAAAATAGCCCCTTAATGCATCAGGCGGCCCCCTTATCAATCAGGGACCGCCCAACAATATGGGACCGCCCACAGGAGGGAAAGAATTTTTCGAAAAACTCTCTTTTTCAGTGTCTTTGACCACCCTAATCCTAAACTCTTGCTGGAATTTCCCCCTTTGAACACGTAATTTCTTCCACCTTCATCTCCAACACCATGCTTTGCCTTTTCCTTTCATCTCTCTTGCTATTTAAATCCTACATTACCTTCATCTTTCTAATCATCACCATCTTCCTCGTACTATCTTCTTCCACACAAATGTCTTGCTCAAATCATCACCTTAACCTATCTAGAAAACCAAGAATGTCAGTTCGTCAAGTTTGGAAGTGAAAGACACCTTTACCAAAATCATCAACCACTTGTCACAATGACTCACCACCACCTCCTTCAAGAAACACTACACACTTTATTTCACCACCTATGAACTACCCACAAAGAAATTGAATCATTAATCAACTCCACACCATCTCCACACTCATTGATTCTCAAACTCCCACACCATCCTCTCCACCACACCCAATGGTTCAACCTCCTACTAATGCTCAAGTAGGGTGTCATGCTAGCTTTTGTCATTGTTGTAGGTACACCACCAACCACTTCCACTCATTAAGGAATGAAATTAATTTCATTCAATTCCTTGTCACCCGTCTCATACCCCAATCACAAGTCCACCACCACAATGAGTCACCTTCTTCATCATTCTCACTCTTCAATTAATCACTCCCACATGATTAATTTGACTTAATAAATGTTCACTACCTTTTGAGTATCACATCCTATGAAGTCAAGAATCGTCTACTAGTTTACCTTCATTAGATGCTTTAATATGTTGTGTTATGATTATCTTATGCTTGTATAATCATATATATAGTCCTTGTGACTATATATGATTTCTTCATGAATTTAAATGCACTTTATTTATGAGTTTTCAAATGTGTGAATTATACTCTTAAGATATTTGTCATGTTATGTTTGTTTGCACTTGTACTTCTAACCTTGTTTTGTAGCAAACAAATTATCGTAAGATCGATCCCTTGGTGCCCCGAACAAGGGGGGCTTACATCAAGGGAAGTGTTTTATCATCAATTTCTTTCTCTCTACTACGACTCGACGATCAACCTTTTTGAATTTGACAAAAAGGGGGAGAAATAGAATTATACTCATTAATAATTTATAAACTTCTATTTTTATACTAAATGAGTTTATGTTTTGTCATCATCAAAAAGAGGGAGATTGTTAATACAAATAATGTCTAAAAACGTTATTTATATTTTTCGACCTCTTAATGTTTTGATAATAACAAAATGTAAAAACGTTTATAATAAAAATAAACGTTTTTAAATTACTAATCATAAAATTCTATTTCTAAAATTAATCACTTAAGGTATGGATAAACAAATCACTAAACATGATTAGTGATCAAGAAAATATTTTTTCTTAAACCTTACATTTCTACAAATGTGTTTTTATAAAAATTTAAAAACAAAATATTTATTCATTAAAAGAAATGTTTTATTAAAAACATAAAATTTGAAATTCAAATTTCCCCCCAAAATGGAAGGTTCCATAACAGATACAACATTCACCACAAAATGACAAAAAAGGGAGCGGAGTCTAGTGGTGGCCCCTTTATGTATACGGGACCGCCAGGACCGCCATCAACAACGGTCATTTTTTGTCCCCTATTAATACTGGGCTACCCCATTTGAAAACCTAAACCTCTTGCCACAAATTTTTTCAGATCTATCTTTCTCTCTTCTTTCTTTATTTCTAAAACACATGCCTTGATCACTAACATACCTTGATCTTGTTTCAAGTGATTAATTCTTTCTTCCTCCTTTCTTCTTCCTCTAATCAAGTGCAAGAGAAGAACAATCATATTCTTCTATATACGTATTGTTATCAAGTGATCTCTCTTCCTCCTCAAGATCACAAATCTTCATTACATCTACTTAGTGTTGTTGTGTAAATTGGATCGTGTGTAGATCCAATTATGTATAGTGTGTATTGGTGTGATTTAGATTGTGTGTCAATCTAATGGTATATATATATATATCTTATGAGTTTGTAAAGACTTAGTGAAGTCTTAAATTGGTTCTAGCTATGATTAGGACTTGACATCTAGCTTAGTGTTGGAAAAGAAAGTAAGCGACGTGTAAATGGTTTTCTCCGCCTAAAAGGAGCTTGTTGACATAGTGAAATCTAAAGTGGAGTACTCGGGGAGTGGAGTAGGAACGAAGAGGTGCTTTGTTGCTGAACCACTATAAATCTCGGTGTCTTGGTTTGATCGTTTCTTTCTCTATCTCTCTATATTGTTATTGATTACTTAATACATAGCTTAGTTGTGATTCATAGTGTTGATTGATTAACTGACACACACCTCGAATCAAATAATTTTCTATGTAAAGTTTTAAAACGCCAAATTAACCGGTAAACTATTCAACCTCCCCCCCCCTTCTAGTTTCCTACAGATAAGATTAGAAAATACGGATGAAAAGGTGTTTGTAGACCAGCCTCGTCTGAATCCATCCGTTTAAGCATACACTAATAACTACCCATTTTGACCCAAATCATTTTGTTCTATTAATCAAACCAGACCAAAACAATTTATTCTTTCTGGCTGCAATGGTAAATACAGTGTATGATTACAATAAATATGCTTCTGCTGGTAAATAAACCCTTGCATTTTAGTCAATAAGATGTTTTTCGAACAAAAAATAATACATCTTGAGCTTGGAAAAAATCCTTCACCCATTAATGATGATTAAAAATTGTATAGGAAATTTAATGAAACAACAAATTAGTAATTACTGAGGTCTCAAGAGCACAAAAATTACTTGTCAACGTGCTTTTTGCCCCAGAAAATAGCCTTCAAAACATAATGATATTACCCCTATAAACAAAACAGCTCAAGACATTTTTGTATCCATCTAACTACCATAATACACATTAATAAAACTACATTTAGAAATAAAGAAACTCACTTGAGAAAAAGTGAAACCGAGTGGGGGAACATGTAACTTAGGGGGTGTTTGGTATTACAGTTTGACACGGATTATTTGATTAACACGTTAGATAATAACTTTTTTGCGTTATGAGCTTTCCAAAACGCAGTTTTGGAGCAGCAACCTCCAACCTACTGCTGGAAGACGCACTTTTACCTAATGATCAAGATTACGAACATGCCCTTATCAATTGTTATCTTATATAATTTATTTCTTGCTTTATCTTCACAAGTTTGACTCTGGCATTATAATATGATATATACAGATGCTATAATAGCGATGATAATCACTGGAGAGGGAGATTAAAGAAACGTATGGTAGGTAAGAAGAAGAAAGGCTTTAAGGGACAGATAGAAAATGGGTAGGTTACTATTGTAGTATATAAAACCCTATAATTTCAACTTTGTGTCTTGAATTTTCTTTTTCTGAGCCCAACATCGAATACTATAGATGTTTTTTATCACTTATTAAGCCCATTACACGAATATGCCATCAATAAAAAATGTAGTAGTATCTGCTAATAAAAATGTTATATTGTTATCTTAAAAAATAAATTCTAATATGATTTTGGTAAAAAATAATACACTGCTATATGTAAAATTTATATTATATATCAATATATAAAAATGTCTATTTTCGTCATTTTACCCATTTGATCATTTAATAATCTGATTTGCCAAACACTTAAAAATCTGATTATCTGATTATTGCGTTTTCATATAACATAATCAAATCCAAACACTAAATTTATGAACCACGTTTTCTAACAGCTGATTATCTGATTATCCGTTTTTAAAACGCATAATCTATTTTCAATAAGCAATCCCAAACACCCCTTTAGTGAATACACACATAAACAACTAACTGAAGTCAAGTCATTGACTAATTCCTTTTATCAATAGAATAGTGGGAACCCCGTCACTAAGCCTATTAAGACAATAAGCGACCACCACAAGTATATGATATACTTTAATCATTTGGTATTAATAGAATAGCGGTAAAAACATCAATAACATAAAGTTGGTTTCTTCTAGCTAACACAAGGGTAGTTTAAAAGAACCACATGATGTATGACGATTATATTATTAAGTAAAACTTAACAAGCTTAATAATAGATGAAAATAAGAGTCAAAAGATTACAAAACACTTGAATGAACCCATTAATCAAATTCATATGTTATCGCCCTTTAGTGTATTTTGGCCTTGTTGTCGCCAAAAGAATGAGCAACACCCTATGTAACAACGATAAAATAAGTGTTAAAAGGTTAAATCATAAAACGATCTAACTAAGTATTATGGCAGACAACGATTTACCTTTTTCAAATTAATGACGAAACTAAAAAACACATAATTGTCCACATTTTGTAGGTGCTTGCATTAGTGACAGACCTCCATATTATGTAAAATGTATCTTTGATGCATAATCAGTTTTAAGCTGACTCGGACACCATCTGTTTCAATCTAAATCCTAGTAGAACCATCAGTGAATGATGAATGTAACAACTCAGAATATAGGCTGAGAGTACAAAACAAAAAAAGAATGTGTGGACCGTGGAGGTAAAGAGAACTGCAACATCATAGTTTTATAATTTTCCACAAGTAAATAATCATCATCTATGCACAATGAATTATTTTGAGAAATAGTACAACATGCCAAAATCTAGCTACCTTAACTCATACACAATTTTTGAACTTCTTCTTACTTGGTGGCCATACGATGTCCCTAATTTTGACAACCTGAAAATCATTTGTGATATGTCTGAAAGAACCAGCACATCCGAAAAAATCAATCAACATAAGCGTTTCACGAATTTACATACGTTTTAACACAATTTAATAACTCAAAAATGGAGTATTCATTTATTCATTATAAAAGATAAAAAGGGAATGAGAATTGAAATAATGATGAACATGATGATGGCAAAACGTCATCAAGGCTATAAGTGGGCTAATTTTGTGATACCATCTTCATCTGATGGATGGATATACATATAGTACAATTTTAGGTTCATATACAAATCAGTTAATTATCATAAAAATGATTACCTGCTATTCTAGTTGTGATTTGCTTCATAAATTAATCTGCTCCAGATCAGGTTCACTAAGTCATATCACCACCCTAAAACAAATAAAAAAACTTGATTAATAACAAAGTTAGCTGTACACACATTTCATCAAACACGTGGTGTGCATACAACACCCTCGTTAATTCGTTAATTCCTTAAGTCTGAAAATGAAGCATAATGGACAAAGAAACTATAAAAATTACCATAAATCAATCGAGAACATAAATAGTCAAGCCCGTGTTAATAAATTATCCCACTCTCGCGCCAATTCATTTGAACGAACTGCTAAATCATTATGTTTTGTCACCAAAATATTCATATGTGTTATGTCAGCAGCCCGCAGCAACTGTGCATCAAGCATCCGTGAGTATTCATAGTTCTTAAATTCAAGGAAACCCTATTCGGTGAATGGAAAGAGTGTGGCTGATGATGCCTGCATGAAGAATTTTTATCTAAAACAAAGTTATTATATATATAAAAAGATGTCAAGGTAGGTTAGTTTTAAACAAAGACCTTTTCATGAGCAGTAAAGCAGAGGTGAGGTGGATAAAGAAGTATTGCATCCTGAAATGAGCATAAGGTGTTGCATTGGGGGGACTGTTGATAAGAACAAACGTAGTTAAGATAAGGTTTATAGTAAAATTAAATGAATACGATATTATGGGGTACAAACAAACAAACCTTCCCACTGGAGGAGCTTATTAGAAGCCATTTCTTGATTCATGAGAATCTATACATATGCCCACAAGGAAGACAGCTGCAGCGCATGCAATCAAGTAAACAAAGAAAAATCATGAAGATAAATTAATCATCTTTCTTTGCTAAGAAGAATATGA
This sequence comes from Tanacetum coccineum, assembly GCA_026074375.1. Taxonomy (NCBI): domain Eukaryota; kingdom Viridiplantae; phylum Streptophyta; class Magnoliopsida; order Asterales; family Asteraceae; genus Tanacetum; species Tanacetum coccineum. Next base: position 37,112 of record BQNB010001039.1, read on the forward strand.
GCAGGCGAATTAATAATAATAAGCAAATCAAGAGAGTATTGGCTGTTTTTAACTAACAACAAAGCAGGCAGCATGTTATATATAAATTAAAAGAAAGAATGTACCAAATTTGGTGTTTTCCATGAGTAGTGGAAGGTTTATAACAAATTAGGCAATCATCCAATTGACATCGATTCTTTAAATGAATGATACCATCATTTTTGTAGATTATACCATGTTATATTTAGTATCCATATTAGTCTATAAATATTAAGTCTAGGGGGTCATTGTGAAAGTTTAGCCCAAGTTTAGCCCAAGGGGACTCTATAAATACCATCTCAAAAGAGGGTTTAGATTAGGGCATTCATAAAAATTCGATGTATTCTTTCTCTCCTTTGTAGCAGTTAGGTTTCAACTCTTTTATAGTTGGTTTACTTCCCCCTCATCTCTACAATAAAAAGGTGAGGGGGGGAGGGGTTTTGTACTTCATTCTTTTCCTTACTTAATAAACAAATAATATTGAGGGTTATATACTTGTGCATCCTTTTCTTTTTCAGTCATACATAATCTGCTGGGGTGTGTTCGTCTTCAAGATCGGATTTATTTTGCACTAGTAACCAGGTTGTAGGGTGATCGAATCCTACAAGTGGTATCAAGAGCTCAGGTTCGCGAGTTCTCTGGTTAACTAGGATCGATCAAGAAGAGGTCTTTGTTGTTCATTTTTCTGGAAGGAACATGATCGTTTTATTATGTTTGGTCTACCAGGTTCTCGACAACAAAAGTTCTTGGTGTTGAGGTTTTTTTGACGTCAAGGAGCAGCAGGGTATCGACAGGTATAGGTTCTTGAGTTCTTCGATTGTCCGGGTTCGCGACAAGGTGTAGAAGACTTAGGGGAGTTATTACACAACGTACTTTGTTTGATTCGGTGTTGTAAGGTTTATATCACAAGGTTATCAGAATAAACAAAGGGTCGGAGAATAAGTCCAAGACTTGTCGAGGATGCAAGGTTTCTTAGGTTACAAGAAATTGTTTTGCAAAAATAAAAGTACGACAAGGGTTACTTCAAAAAGCGTTGGGTACTTTCTTGAATCAAGGGTTGTTGATTTGATTAGATGGTCTGATTTTCAAGGTTTAATCGATATTTGATTAAGAAGGGGTTTTATTTTTTGAAGGGTTTCTTGGTTTGATTGATATCTAAGAAGGTTTATTCTTAGGGTTATATCGATAAAGCAAGGATTTTTTACAAACAGGTTACTTTGCTAGATCATGTTTTGTATAGGTAAATTCACAAAAGGTTAAACGGTTAACAAAGGGTTAAAAGAAGGGCTAGTATGAATACTAGGTTAAACATCGAAAAGCTCAATGGGAATATTGTACAAAAGCATAGAGGTTTAAAATAAGTTGGGTTCAAACAACTTGGTCCTAGTGTTGAAATAGGAGTCCATGGAGTACATGATGAAAAACGTGTTTGGTTTGAGGTGGAACTGTAGGGAGCTTAAGGGGATCATGAAGCTGAGGTTTTTCAGGTTAGTAACGATGATACTGCAGTGGCTCAAAGACGGTTGGAGGACAAGCAACCTGAAGAGAAGACAAACATGGACTGTTTGGTAAATGAGTAGGAAAAGGAATATCAGACTAGGTGGAAGATCAAGATGGGTAATGTTCTTGATTCTTGTAATCAGAGGTCCACACAACAATGTACGAAGAGTAGGGTCGCCAAACATTTGGGTGCTGCAGGGTTATAGCAGCAGAATGTGTTGGTTAAGGAGACAAACGTGACACTCTTGGCTAAGGTACATTGTTTTCTGATTCTGGTCTGTCGAAGGTTCTTTGGGCAGAGGATACAACCATGTCTACATATCTAGTGACAAGGTCACCATCATCATCGATTAGATTTAAGACGCCTATAGATATGTTAGGGTTTTTTGGTTGGCTTGCTAGTATTAAGCAAGGGATGCTTGAACCGGTTAAGGTCAAGTGCATATTCCTGGGATACAGTAAAAGGTATAGTGGGTAATAAGCTTTGGAGGTTAGATGACGTTACTTCAAAGGTAGTGCTTTACAAGAATATAGGTTTCAATGAAAGTGGGGAATACAAGAAAACTTCATTGGTTCTGGTGTAGGTAAGGGTTCAATGCAGGTGTTGCAAGGAGATGAGTTTGAGGTGGAACCACATGACGGTCATACATTTGAGGTGAAACCTCATAGGAATGTCGATCATGTAGTTGGTTCACAGGAAGTACAAACTCAGGATTTAATATACTATCATCTAGCACGTGATAGGGAGCAACACTTAGTATGGGAACTATTCAGTATAGAGAAGACATTAATGAGGCTGCTTTTGTAGTTGCTGCAGTGGAGAAGATATATGCACATGAGTCATTGACTTTCAATAATATAGTTGCTTTTGAGGTGATTTCCAAGTGGAAGGCTGGATTGAAAGATGATATGGATGCTCGATAAGATGTGTATGTGCTCAGCAACGGTTGCAAGAAATGCAGCGACGACAACGATGGCTATTACTGGGAGTCTACACCAGGTATGTTCATACATCTATTTCTCTATATAGATGGTATGGTTTTTTCTTGCGGATGCAAGGCCGAGATCTGGATTACCAAGGGTTTACTGGTTAAAGCAAAGGGAATAATACTTGGTTTGGAGATCATTAAGGATTAGAGTGGTAATACTCTAAGGGTGTCACAGTCCAGGATTCACAATGAAAAGTTGGTACATACTTTGTTGAAAGGGCACTCCATACTGTCGTTAGAGGGTAGTCTATCAGGGGATGTGGAAAAGAATGGTAAGTGGTCATGTATATATCCAGTTGGAAGCCAGGAGTATCAGATGGTCTGCACAAGACTTGACATAGCATCTGCAGATGTGGGTATGTTGGATAAGTTTGATCATGGATTACAGATAGACGTACAGGTTTTTGTGGATTTTGACTACGCCATGGGTAGATCAATCACAAGGTACGGGTTTATGATACAAGGATGTGTAGGAAGTGAGAAGCTATGATGCTGTACATGATGGTTTTGTGTACAACTGAAGTGGCGTATATGACACTTACGGAGGCTGCAAAGGAGGTTATTTGGCTAAAGAGACTTGCAATAGAGTCAGGATTCGAGCTAAAGATAGTAGCGGGTATTGCTATAGGTGCCTTGTCAAAGGCTATCCCTAGTCTGAGGTTCTAGCATAGGTTGAATTTGTTGAGTATCGGTATAGGCTAATATGGTACTAAGGTGGAAATTGTTATATTTAGTATCCATATTAGTCTATAAATATTAAGTCTAGGGGGTCATTGTGAAAGTTTAGCCTAAGTTTAGCCCAAGGAGACTCTATATATACCATCTCAAAAGAGAGTTTAGATTAGGGCATTCATAAAAATTTGTTGTATTCTTTCTCTCCTTTGTAGCAGCTAGGTTTCAACTCTTTTAGAGTTGGTTTACTTCCCCCTCATCTCTACAATAAAGAGGTGAGGGGGGAGGGGTCGTTGTACATCATTCTTTTCTTGCTTAATCAATAAACGTTTGGTTAGGGTTATATTCTTGTGCATCTTTTTCTTTTCTGTCATACATAATCTGCTGGGGTGTGTTCGTCTTCAAGATCGGATTTATTCCGCACTAGTAACCAGGTTGTAGGGTGATCGAATCCTACAAGTGGTATCAAGAGCTCAGGTTCGCGGGTTCTCTGGTTAACTAGGATCGATCAAGAAGAGGTCTTTGTTGTTCATTTTTTCTGGAAGGAACATTATATCTTCTTCTTCTTCGGATTCCATTATATCTTCTTCTTCTTCGGATTCCATTATATCTTCTTCTTCTTCGGATTCCATTATATCTTCTTCTTCTTCGGATTCCATTATATCTTCTTCTTCTTCGGATTCCATTATATCTTCTTCTTCTTCGGATTCCATTATATCTTCTCCTTCTCCTTCAAATACATATGCGAATTCTTCTTCTTCCTCTGTTTCCATCCATCTGTTGTCCATCCTTCTTATTAATTAACTTTAATGCAAACAACCAAGATGATCAATCTATCGATTCACGATTCAACAGCCACACACAATTCATAGTAGTCAAAGTAATTGTTAAACTAATTCATAGTAGTCAAAGTAATTGTTATTTATCTCGGTCAAAATAATTTATATCAGTCATCATATACTAGAAAAAATTAGTCAAACTGTTACCAAAATTAACTTATAATCTCGCGAATTTCATTACAAATCGAACATAAATCGGAAAGGATTTTAGATGCCACTTTTGTACAATATATCAATGCACCTTTTTTTTAAATTAATACAGCAACATTGACAAACAAACATGATAACCTTCACAAGCACATTTTCAAACGATCTCATTAATGTATGCTTAATGTCATAAAAACCTTCCATAAATAATTTGAAATCTCTTTTCAAAATCATTCTTTCTCTACACGCATGACCACAATCAGTTACAATTCCTCTAGAGCAATAACTCTGTGCATTCTTCCTAAAAATAAGCAACCAATTTGTCTCTATCTTTTTAAATCAACCCTAATAAATGATTTGATTCATATATATTGAAAAAATTTCAAAGTTTGTTATTATAATTGAAATGCCTTTCCTTATTTATATTGTTGACATGATATATAACTCAAAATTATTTTTATCACGTTGAAATTTATTAGACAAAGTTTTAAATAAAGTTATTAACAAAAATGTATTAAAAAAAATACATACTCATAAATGCTATTTAAAAATTACGGGGTCTTATTAAAGATCAAAATATGTGTTTTTATATGGCTTAAATGAGAGACAACACAATAGCCACTCCTTGTAATTGCGATACCAATTTACACTCACGGTAAGGTAACATATATGTATCTCCCTATCCATTATGAGTTTTAGAGTCTTGATCACTATGAGATTTACCAATACAAATATTGATCAAGCCAAAGGAGTAACCATATACTTCCTTCATTGTTCTCTTAATCAAAGTGCCCACTCTTACGCAACCACGTCATTTCACATGATATTAAAGGTAGGTGATCATGCATGTCCACAAATGCAAGCTCATGTTTTAGGATATAAACGCCTTTTATTTGAAATTCTACAATGAATACTATAGAAAACTCTTTACCTAAGCATTTTATCAAATTCTTATCCAATATATGAAAATTACATAAAGAAAAAAGAGAGCACGATCTATAAAAAAATGATACCATTGTTTCTTTGGGTTATTAGTGTTCTCTTATTTGGTCCTACTTGAACACAAACAAATTACAGAACACTTTGCCTGATTGTGATGCTAATCTAATGAATATCTAATATACGCGGCGACTTGCAAATTGTAAAAAAAAAAGAAAAAAAACAACTTGCATATTTCAAATTATTATACTAAAAAAAGATGTTGTGACATATTGGCATGCATGACAAAAAAACCCATTAAGCATGTATGTGATTTGCCTTTTTGCATATTCTGCGGTTTAAATGCTTTCAAGGGGCATGTCATCTCACATAGAACAATTATTGGCAACATCATCTATCATTATAACAAAAGACAATTATATACTATCAATGGGTCAGAAGGGTCGTTATTGAACCTCGCACAATGTAGCATCATATATTATTTCTGTGCTAACTAATGGTTTGAGTATAATATAAATAATGTTAAATGAACAAACGAGCTTGGCCCGAACAATGTTATCACTAATACTTGGCCCGAACAATTAGTGTTTAGCCTATTTGTTATACACGTTTTCTTATTGCTGTGTAAGGTCTTAGCCCATTGAATAAGAATGCAAGGGGAATTTATTAAGAGTTTTGAGTTTAGTTGAGAGTGGAGTCCACGTGCTTTTTCACCTCAGAAGTGGTAGTCCTCAATTTCCAATTCCGGTTGTCCTGTAAGGCAATTTTTAATGTTTTGCCAAATTCTTTGTTTCTCAATCATCGGTGCTTTTGTATCAATCGAAAATGAAAAATACTGCAATTATTTGGTTGAACATTATAGGACTAAATCCGGGGTTTGCACAAAACAAAAAGAAAGACATGTTAAATTTTGGATTATAATCATTACTTTCTAACAAAATTAGGAACAAGAATAAGATTTACATCCATCCATGTCCAAGTATAACTTAATACCAGGATATAGGTTTTGGTTAAATGGCGAAAATCCCGGTGGACATCATCTGACCATGACCATGACCACTAGAGCAAGAAACGGGTACTTGTTGAGGAGAGTAACTAGTACTACTACCACAATCGTGCTTATTTCTCATCATCGTCTTCTTCTTTATACTTTCTTCTTCCATTTGTGCAATCTGCATGGATCTACACTCTATGCTACAAAATGTCTTTTTCTCCCCTGCATCCATATATTAGTAAACATACTAGGATTATTAGATAACTATATTGAAGTAAGGATATTAGATTGTTACCTATACATGTATATGTCTTTCCCGTGTAGTTGTTTATTGCACTCATGACAAGTACTCAGAAAGTAAGCACCTGTGGCTTTTATATCATCATAAACTATTGCGGGTGTAGGAGATATGTCGAAAAGGGACCTCAGCTTCATATCACCACAATTATCATAAACTAGTTGTTTTCTTGTATATGAATTATTATTCTTTGGCTTGTGATGACGGGTCACTGGTGTATACTCTTCTTCTTCATCGTCAATATTAGCATTAACATGATGGGATGGTCAGACGAGGATTGTTGTCGATTCATAGGAGTTGTCCATGTTAACTATAATACCACGTCCAATCCCACGACCCGACACCACTTCATCACATGATGAATTATGGACTCTTCTAGGTGACATAGCTAATTTCAAATCCAGAGGACTTGTTGGGAAGCTGCAACTATTACAACTTCCCTCGAACCACCCCGCATCGCTAGTGAACATCTTTTTGATCACCACTCCTCTCATCACCATTGTTCCATGCGTATGATTTATGGGTCTTAAATACAACTAAGATTAGACAACATGCATTATTAAAAGAGAGACGTGGGCGTTATTGAATATTAACCCTTAAATAATAATAATTAAAGAAAAACTAAGCATCATTGATCGATGTCAAATATATTATACTGTAAATGAATTTGGAGTGAATATTTTTGTGAATGAAGAGAAGGTCCTCGATCGATCGAGATGGGACACCTGTATGTCTTCAATTATTTATCAAGCATGTAGGCTCTACCTGCATTATTTTGTGAAATAGACTAGACTATTAAATATTCAAATGCATTATTTTCCTGGAAAACCAAGTATATTGATGAACATTTCTGGCACCAGCTTTCTTTTTATCTATTTTTAGAAGCTGTTTTTCTATAAGGGTGGAAAAATAGAATTTTGATTGACATACTTTACGATACAAGCAGTTATCAAATAACCCATAACTATATTGTCATATTGACATGCTATTTTAAGTCCAAGTTATAGCCCAGTTAATTTAACCTTTTTTAAAATAACCCGACTAGTTTGATTTTTTTTTGGCAATAGGTGAACTCGTATATTAATAATAAAGAACAAATTACATCATATGAAAAAAGGAATAGACAACCCTATTCCTTTTATACTGCAACAACAGATACACAAAAAGAAAAACAAAGGAAATCTACCAAACTAGCAGTTCTCGGATACATATAGAACAACTCGGATAGAACTAGCAACACATAAGTGTGACACTTATCCCAAACATCAGCTTATCTAACAGACCAAGAAACACTTTCTCAAATTAACCTTAAATGCCCAATGACCATATTCTCTTGACTACATTTCCTAACTCTAGACATCTTCAAATCATTCAACTTGCAACCACAATGACTCAGGATGAATAGAGCAGGCATCATCAAGGAGAATACAGCACCCATTCACCCTAACATAGGGGCTCTACCTACATAGCTACATTTCCAATTCATTGACCCATATCCCCATCTAGCAGCTACAACCTCACTAGATAGATCAAGAAAAGAAGAGGAAAAGGCATCACTATGCAGGGAACACCCACCCTCAGTTAGATCCAACCAAACCTCCTTGACAGTGTATAGGATGGACCAAGTAGGTTCATCTTTCACACACTCACTATTCCATCCTGCATGACCATTACCCTTCTCAGTAGATAGTGCTACCTTATGGTACATACAAATGAATTAGACCTCTTATTGATCCAACACAGCTTAATAGCTTCCTCCCAAGGCCAAGCTATAATACTCATAGGATCAAATAAGTACAGTCATACCAATTGTACTCCAAAATACAACTAGTTTGATTTTAGTGATTGTATTAGGAGCTCTGGAGACTGTTTTGTATTGAGCTAGTAAGTAATGCTATTTATACCATGTTACTTGCGTAATGAAATAGTTTACTGTGTTTATAGTTGACATGCATGGTGAAGCAAAGAGAACCTTTTTGTTTCTCAAGGAGGGTCCATATCATTCTTGCTCAGGTATATATGTGGAACCAAGTTAACCTTAATGTAGTTGTGTGTGTCTTTAGATTAAATTGAATGAAGAATAATGTGTTTATAGTTACTGATAATGCGTAGGTTAAGAATGAGCATGTTTGTCACAAAATGTGTAAGGCTTTGTGGCCTACCCACACAGAAGTGGTATCATCTTCCACGATCATCTTACTTAGTGGAAGGGGGAATTAGTTGGTTTTGTTCGAATAGTTTGGAGGCAGCCATCTTTGTTCAATTTCCAAACAGTAACCGTTAAAAGCACATGTGGTAACGCATAAGAGAATAACCACGGAGATATCATGCTTAGGCCACTATCTTAGTGATCCGTTTTGCTTCTTATTATGAAGATATCCAACATATAGAAAAATGACATGAATATACATAAACTTATGTTTAGGAACCCATTTGGAAGAAGAAATGTGTGGTTTTAGCAGATGAAGCCGTGTTTGGATCCATAAACGGGAAGTACTAATTCGCTTCTCAAGACCATCTCTAGCTTTGTTCAAATTAGTCATTACACACATTTTGGAACTTTTATTTTTTGTACCAGAAATGGAAAATGGTTTCGGTTAAAAAGTCCAATGTGGATCTTCAGATTCTGTTCTATTCTAGTCAGCCTACCGATGAAGCGGACTTAAAAATTACAGCAGGCAGAAGCTTGTATATGGCTATGGCTTATCATAATGAATTAGGGATGCAAGATGTTGTGTACCTTGAAGATGAAAGGGAGATTCCTTTATCTTCAAACATTAGTGCTTTAAGTGACCCAACTTTTATAAACTCAGCTCTAAAGGACCTCAGCTTGGTGAGTATCACTACATGGTACAATATTATGATGATATAATAATTATGGGTTAGTCCTTAGGATTGTAGTTAACAAGTTCATTTATGTTATAATTGAAAGTCCTAAATAACACGACTATATAGAATACAATACACAAATCTAATGAATAACACAAGTAATAACTTTTCAATTGTGTAATGCTTTATTGATAACAATCAAAGTATTACAATGTGCTATGGATCGCACAAGTTGAATGACAATGTAAGATTACCCTTTGAACAAGTAAACTTGACAGATTATCAAGTTTACAAGCGAACTTATATTGACCAGCTGATAGGATCAGAGGTCAGCGTTGTAAGTTCGACAATGGAGTAAATGACTATGATAAATAATGAAAGCGATAGCATTTACTCCTTACATCATTCTCTATTTATACTAATACAAGGTTGTGTCCTTAGTATGGGTAGTTGCAACGTGTCAAGAATCTATTAGAGGACGTACGAGGAATTTAATGCACGTCCATTCTTGGTAACTACCCGCCCATACTTTAGTGAACAGTTCTGCCAACTCTTCACTACTTTTACCAACTTCGTACTAGGTACACGCTTTAACTCACATTTCCTTTTGTCCCGCCATGACAGGTTATTAGAATTTCCCGCATAAACTTTAGAGAACAACTTAAGCTTAGCTTGTTCTTCTTCAAAGGATAATAGGATAGTCAGAGTATTGCCACCTCTGACTCTCCTTAGAACCCTAGCATATTCCTTCTATATATGATCTGGTATAGCTGACGAGTATGTCTTCAAGTAATCTTCGACTTCCTTGACGATGTCTCTGACTGAATACGTCTGAAATTGCTCGCTGAGGCTTTGCACTCAGCGAGTTCTTCAATACCCGTTGATGTCTATCAGTGGGTCTTTCAATACTTAGCCTAATTTTTGTTTAAATCTAGGCACTGATCATTGGGCACTGAATTAGCCCAACAATCTCCCCATATTTGAATATAAGTTATGCTAAGTAAAAAATTATAGTAAGTGAGACATAGCTTCTTCTTACACATAATTTGATAGAGGAAAAAATCAAAAATGATTTTATTAATTTATTACATGCCCAAGCCATCTAAGTTATCTTGCACAATTTTCCTAGCCTGAATTACATCATCCCTAGCCTCTATCGCCATCTCCATTTTCTTGAACATCTCTTCAGCCTCTGGAGTGCCTCTCTGAATCCCATCCTTTATTCTGATCAGCTGAGCAGTGGAGGCTAGATGAAATTCTTCTTCTCTTTGAAAAACTAAGTCAAAGTTACCATTGTAGTAGAAGATGTCTAATTCAGGTTCTCTGATGACTCGACCTCTTGATCCTTCAACACCTTGGGGAGGAATTAAATTCTGCTGCATCACATCAACCACTCTCTTTTCTTTTACAAACACTTTCTGTAGGATCTTTGAGGTTCTTTTCCTTTTCCTGATATCCATTGTGAATCTAAAGGTTGATAGTTTAGGTGGAGATGGAACGCCTAGTTTCTTTGCTTGAGTTATGACCCACTCAAATTTAGCTTTAAGGCTTTAAAGTTTGACTTGCCTTTTGACTTGGATGCCAGAGCATGTACTTCAAGCCATTCACTAATTACCAATTTCTTTAGTCTGAACTTTTCATAAACAGGGAGGTTCAGTGGGTCGTTACCTCTGGTCATTGATAACGCTCAAATTATACATATTTCTATATGCTTTATCAATGCTTTTATGTATATAAATTGGTTAAATATAAGAAATTTTGGTATAGAATAGAGTATATTTGCTATTGTAGGTGCTATGTACGTGTCATGGAAGAAAACGAAAGAATACACGAAGATTTGAAGCTTAAACGACGAAATAAGTGAAGTTAAAGATCTCCCGACACCTACTTACTGTTTTGGCCATAACTCGGTCATACGAATTCCATTTTAGTTGATTCAAGCGGCCACGGAAAGAGAATTCAATTATCTACAACTTTGCAAAAGGCCAACTGCTGAAAACAACCAAAAGTACACCGCACTTGGAGAAAGTGCGGCGCACTTTTCACCAAAACTGAAAAATCCTTTAACACCCAATGTGCGGCGGTTTTAGCCAAAGTGCGGCGCACTTTTGAGGCGGTGGAGAAAATTAAAGGCAATTAAATGAAGTGTGCATTAACTCCCTAAGTGAGGTGCATAAATAAGTTTGTGCGGCGCACTTTGGACCCCAGAAAGCCTATAAAAAGACTTATTGGCTCTCTCATTTCATACACACCAACACATATCTAACACACACTATCATAGAGATCATTGGAGAGGAGGAAGGATTGGTTAGGATCTTAGGATCCAATGATCAAAACACCCCTTTAATCCATGGCAAAGCACCATATCACCACCACCACCATAGCCACGAAATACTACTGATCCATTAATGCGGGTCTTGCAAACTCGCAAAGAGTTTTACAAGCCCCTAGGTAGTGTACCTAACCATTGTATTAGTAATATAGGTAAGACTCGGGGGTTGTTATCGTTCTCTAGGGAAATAGGTTAGGAAGGCTCGAACATGATCTAGCAGAATTCTACGAGGTTGAGAGAAGATTCTTTTTGTATTTTTATTTTATAGAAAGCAAGTAAAATCATTAGTTTGAGAGGTTGGTTTGTTTTAGCTATTTTAACTAAAAATAATCTAAACTACTTGTGATAACTTATGATAAATAGATGTATTTACCTAATCATGCACTACTCCTCAGATTGCTTCTCCTAGATCTGTTGCTTTGTCACACTTATGATGATCTGTGTAGGTATTTCCTAACTAATGAACGAATTACACGAACCCGTCGTCTATTTAATATTCCGTTAAGGCAACATACAAGTAAGGTAGTATGAAGACTATTACAAGGCCTCTAAGAGTATATTAAATGCATGTGAAATATCCTAAGAGGGATCAACTAGAATCAAGGTAAGGTAGTATGAAGATTGTTTCCACTATTATCCTTTCTACACACTCGCGTTTCCATAGACATATCAATAGCGATGCAGACAAAAGCTGGTTTTTTAAAGCCTAACGCGCACATCCATCACAAGAAGCAACATTAAAAGGATCTATAATCTAAGTTTCATGCAATCATAAGTAAATACAAAGGAGGGTTTAGCCTAGCATGTTATAAAGAAAGCAAGAATATAGAGCAATCAAACAACACATAGACATATTGAATGATTAATGATAAACAATCTTATTTGATTAGAACATGGATCAAAGGTAGTTACAATAGGGTTTTGAGGCCTTAAATACGACTTTAAAAGCTGCTACAATCACTAGGGTTCGGCTCCCAAAAGTCTATGAAAAGTTACACACTAAAACCTTAAAAACAAGTTTATATATAAAGGAAATCTCCAACGATGGCATCACAATTATCCCGACGCCGTCGTGCCATCAATAACTTCTAGGGTTTCTTTAGTCGTATAGATTCTGACGCTATCATGATTTCTCTGACGCCGTCCTTGTTATAATCCTGATGTCATCGCAAGGGATTGTGACATCGTCTCCATGTAGTGTTCACTTTTCTTCCAAGAGATTTTGTTTAGGCCCGTAATCTTGTCCGTTTCTTCTCCAAATGAGCCTAAGTCATGTGTATTTCCTCCAAATGCCATCCATATGCTAAAATCCTAAAAACAAATGATTAAGCATGTAATCTGGGCATATTTGCATGATTTAGGGGGTTAAATGGCCCCAAAATAATGTATAAAATGACACCTCATCAAATACCCTTACACTTGGGATTTGCTTGTCCTCAAGTAAATGGGCTTTTCTACCTAGACAATAGCAATATTTGGGGTCATTTAACCTACTCTTCAAAATCATTTTACAACACAACCTTCTAGACCTCGTAATTAAAAGCACGAAAAGCATATACTAGCACCTCACATAAGTGTTTGGATTCTCTCTTTCACTCGGGTGTATAATAAATTATAACAACTATGGGAAACAGAAAATTAACACTCATTACCTGTCATAGCATACAAATTACCATAGGATTGGTAACGGATCAAAACCTCCACCGCTAGGTGCAAGTACTAGTCATTACTTTCAATGAGGGCTTTTAAAGGGTTGTGGGGTGTAGGTGTAAGATAACATATATGGAAACAGAAACGGATGGGATATATTTGGGTCGGCTTTTGGGTGGATTTAGGGTGAAAGGGTTAGTTAATTACTTAAAAGAATACATGTTGGTTGGGTTGCTAATCCAAGGACACGGACAAAGATATACATACTCTACAAAACTCTACGTCAATCCCTTTTCTTTTCCTTTTATGTTTTTCTCTTTTTTTCTTTTTTTTAAATAACATAATAACTTGGGGCTTATAGTTGCTAAGCCAAGAACACGGACAAAGATATACATACTCTACTAACTCATAACATAATCTAACTAATGACCCGAATTAAGTTGGATCAAAATGTCACGGAGACTATCGAACACATATGGGGGTAATGATTTAACTTTTCGACCCCATTTTTTAGCGAAATAAGAACTACCATGAATCCCAATCGTCCCAAAACAGTATTTACAAGGATAAGGACTTAGCAACCATGTACTCAAATAATTAACTTGGGTTAACACAATAATGTACTAAAAATGAGTACATACAGGGAAGGCTAAGGCAATTTAGGTGTAACAATTAGTTCAGGGGTTAACAATGTTCTTCATTAATAATCCGGATTAACCATGAAAATTACGAGAACCGTGAAAAAGGATAGGCTCGGAGGGGTATACTAGGGGTATCTCACACTATAATAAGCGCATAGCAAGGATGTGGGATAGTTATACGATCGAGGTAACCGTAATAACAAATACATGTCTAAAACATGGGTAATTCCTAGTGCCTATTATCTAGAAAATCCTAGTATTCACTATGCGGTCTCAAAATGCGTCACAAAAACAAGTTCTAGAATTTAATATACTACTGGTACACTCATATAATTTTAAACTGATACCAATGTTCCAGAAAAGATGAGTATACCATACATACACATCCGTAACGACGTAATAAACATATACGGGTCCGTTCTATAACAACCCAAGAATTTTCATCAAATACAAAACCTATTTTTCTATTATCACAATTGTACGGGGAAATTTTTCGCTTTATTACATTAGTTGTATTGTCAATATCTCAGTATGTCATGTAACTTACATAACTAAAGTAGACGAGCTCACGCAACCTATCTATGGCCATCCTGTCTTCATATATGTCAAGCAAATATCATAAAATGTCAAGTCAATATCTTAATATGCTTATTACAAAGTACATTATTTCTATAATGTACCATTTGCAACGTTATATCAAAACGGGCTTTAAACCGTTATCGTATACCTCTAAACCCTAAATTCCATGAAGGGTTAATATCTAAAGTGAATATACAAGCTACTAAAGCATATATACAAGTAATATAACATTTCATTTGAAATATAAACTCCCTCTAAGTCAAGTACAAGTCTTATAAAGCACAATGTACAAATCATGAAGCATGAACTCCAAAATAGCCGTTTTACCTCCGTTTTCATTCTAGTTTCTTCATCACCACTTGTGTACAAGCTACTACACTCAATGTACAATGTGTAAACCCTAATTATTCTATTCATAAGCTTTCATACACATTTTTACACTCAAAACCCTAATTCAAAAGTCAGAAACCCTAACCCGAGCAAAATAGTAAATCATGACCCGTTTCTTGGTTTTTATCCATCATAACCCCAAACCAACACTCAAATAAGTTGTAATAACTTAAATTACAACATTAACAATCATATCCTATCATCATTTCATCATTTCAACAACAATATTCAAGAATTAAACCCAGAAAACCCTAATCTAGTTTTAACCCTAAAACCTAAAACTAGGCCCTAGTTCAGAATCGGATCAGTCTATAAAACATAGGATCTGAGAAATATCAATAGGATCTGGATATTAAGTGAAAACACTAGGTTGTAGCCCTATGTCTTGTGATCATTTTGCCGGTGGAATCAACCCGATTCGACGTCGGATGAATTAGTTACAGCCGAAATGGCAAAGGTACGCAGATTCTGCACACCTGTAGTAAATGGCTATTATCTCTAAATTTTTCTATAGTAACCCTCAAATATGTAAAACTAAACGTTGTAGAGGACTCAAATATCTAACAATGCTCGGTGGTTTGAGCTTCAACGGAATTACGGTTTGTAAATGGCAACCATTTTACCGAGACTGATGTTGGCTGTCCAAAAACAGCCATGTATAAATCAAACCAAACACCCCTAAAACGTCTAGAACCACCTCCACCTTGCATTCTAGCCTTCATTACTCATCCCCTAGCCTCTCCACATCACCCCCCATGTGTCCTAACCTGGTTATCAAAGTTTCTTGGCCTCTAAGTGTTGCTAACACTATAAATAGGAGCACATATACTTCATTCTAACTCATCCCCCACTTCTTCTTTCTATAACCCAATTGAGCAAACATTCTCTGCTCCATATGATCCTAGGATCATATAAGAAGATCAAGCAAGCGAAGCTTTGAAGATTTGAAGCCCCGGGAACAAGATACAAGGCGTACGAGTGGAAATACTACCCGAAACGACCCATTTCCACCATTTTTGCTCCTTGAAGCTCAAACCCAGGTTTTGAATGTTCTACTTCTGCTACTACACCCTTATAATGTTCATATGATCCTAAATATACTCTTGTTAAAGTTTCATAACTCAATTCATGCTCATTTTCCATTTTGATCCAAAACCGTACACCCGAAACCCTAATTTTATGTTTTTCTTAAAACTAAATGTTATAATGATTAAATATTGTTATAATCTATCCTAGCATGCTTAACTAATGTTAAAATAACCACTTTATTGATTAATGAAGGAATTTGAACTTAAAACCCGCGCGTTTACGTTTTGAAACCCTAATTTGACCCGTTTTGCTTCCTAGCTTACTTTTGAACCCTAATTTGACCCTTTTGCTTTCTAGCCTAACGAATCATTATTTTAAAACTTGCGTTACTTTAAAACTTATATTTTAGTTTATAAACTTTAAATATCTTTTGAAAATGTAACATAAGCTTGCATGTGCAATTGGAGGACATGTTTGTAATTATAATTCCATGCAAGGGGTATAAATCGATAACTTCTGAAATTAAAAACTAGAAGGCCTGATTATGTCATTTTATCAAAGTTAAAACTATAGGGTTCATAAATTCACTTTCAAATGCAAGGTTTTCTTGGATATCTTTTAAAGTTGAAGGACCAAATCGTAAAAGTGCAAACTCCAAGGGTAATTCTGCCACTTTTCAAACTCAAGGGTCTAAAATGTAACATTTTGAAAAAGTATAAAATCATGTTTAAAACCTTACAAGACATAACTTTAATTAACGCTTCTCGTGCTTAACATTTCCAGATATTGATCAAAACGCTTAAAACTGATTATATCGTATCACAATACTAACTTCATATTAAAGTTTCATCTTGTAATACGTTCTGACTGCGTTGTTGGTTTATGATTTAAAGTTCCCTAGCTCCTCAAACGTTTACTGAATGACTTCTGAATTATGATGGCCCGAACAGTGATACAATAATTCCAAACTCTTCAATCAAACTCATAACTCTTAAAACTAAAGTTCTAGAGTACAATCTTCCTAAGACTCAACATATTTACTCAGGTTGCGTGACATGGCTATTTACTATCATTTTGCTATATCAACCTTCCCCGGTTAAGATTGTGATAAGGTCATCAGCTTTCATTTTGGAATATTTATTACATCTACATATCAGGTGAAGTTCATAACCTCGCCTTTACTTATTTACATGTTTTATAAACCCGCGAGGGGGATACATGCTTGTTACAAACTCTTTTACATACTCGTTTATCTTATAACAATGTGATTACTTTTCAAAGACTTATACATGCTTAAACCAGGAATACAAGTGTTTTTACAAGTTATATGCTATCCTGATACACTTTAACCGCTACTCAAAGTTACATTATGCAAAAGTCCCTCATTATCATGGAACAATAATACTTTCGGTGAACTCATATATTGTGGATAGATCTTCAGATTGACGAATCCTGTTTGTGTTTAGCCGATAGGTACCAAACTCACTATATATGAATTCATAGAATATGTCAATTACCCACACAGGCCTATTATCCTATATATATATATATATATATTATATATATATATATAGTATATATATATATATATATATATATATATATATATACATAATAACACAGCATTTTTAGTATATATATACACTATCATTTGTGTGCCAGAGCTTAGACCAGACTATAATATACACGACATGACCCAGGCCAGACCAAACCATACAATAACGCATAATACACTGTTACTACAAAATTGCATTCGTTGGCAAATTATACAAATAACGGTATATGGATAACATTGACCCAAGATCATACAATAACATTTTCATAATAATTGTGTTTAGTCCAATAATTGACACTATGACTTTATTCAAACTGTTTATCAACCTATGAATTTCACTAAAACCTTTGTGTTGCTTTTTAGCATGTTTATCTCATGTTATTGAGCAATATAACGGCCATCGGAGTGGGCATGGACTCGAAGATGGCAAAACTTGTTTATTCATTCACATGTAAAACAAGATATTGGAACCTGGGTTTGTAAAAACTCTAATTTGAAATGAATGATAACGTATCTTTTGAACAAACAAATCTTATTGGTCGTTTTTCTATGTTTATATTGTTGTTTTCCATAAGTAATACCCCAATTAGCTTTCGAAGCTAAATTGTAAACATGGGGATTTACAATTGGTATCAGCGCCCATGGTTATGAGAACAAGGTCAAAACCTAACTAAAACCACATTTCTTTTTACTAGCCATCAAAAGTCCCTCCGTGACACTACATTCCGAAACATATGTAACATGATACAATCTATATACTATTAACATAAATAACTATGTTATTTACAACAATTTATTAAATAACATGCTTCTCCCAACCCCTTTTACTTCCGAGATTGGGATGCATTTTTCCACTAGAATATTCTTAACTATATTTCGGTCTCATCAGATTATTTCCCAGTTTCATTGGGAAGCAATTCTTTTAACTCTTCGGAAAACTCTAACGATAATATGATTCCACCGGTATTCTCATCTTTCTACAATAATCCTTATTTGAAGGACGTACAAGCATTTCATGCTAAGGAATTACCTATTACATCCGCGCAGATCCTATTACTCTCCACTAGCTATTTTGACTCTTCTATGATATTACCACATCACTACTATTTTAATCCTCCGATATTTCTTTATTCCTGAAAACAGTACCACCTAAGAAGCGAATCCATTCCCACATCTTCTCCTCAACTACTTATATTCTATTCACTCGATCAACTTTGTAATTTGGTAACACCAACTTCTCAGTATCTACTCCGACCCCACCTCAAGTAATTGAAATAGGAAAATGTTAGATAAGATTATATGAAACATCATGAGAAACAAGTTGAAGATATCTTGAATATTTAGATGAACTCCATCTTCACCGCATTGAGAGAATGGAAGAAGACGTATTAATGGTAACAAACTAAAGACCAAACTTAAGGGAATCCGCACTCAGATTATCAGACTTCAAAAGGAACGGTTAGGGCAAAAGGATAAGATTGCCTTTGCTCACTACAAAAATTTCTGATCTTGAACAAATCATTGAGAAAATCCAAGCTGGTCACCAAACAAATCAGGAAGATCTTTAGGATATCATCTACCGGATCAAAATCATCAAGCTATATATAACTTTATCCTAGCCACGGGATGTGTGGTATAAATAAAAATGCTTGTCAAATCTTGACTATGTACAGTAAGAAGGGCAAGTTCATTTATAAAGGCAATCCCGTTTCGTTCATATAGTTTTCCAACTTATCGCTCTTTCATCATCATTTCCACCAATTGCATCATTATCTCCATCTTCATGAATCATACCATAACCCCTAAGTGCTTAAAATTCAAAAATAAGCATTTCTCTTAACATTTAGCATCACATTTTCTTTTAAATATTACCTTTTAAAACTTGTGATGTCATTCTTATTTACATTTCCCCCCCCCCCCCCCCCCCCCCTCTCTTATGTTGATAGAATGCCTCCCAAAAGGACGTCAACATCTGAAACACCAGCCATAACTTTAGCTGCCATCCAACAACTGATTAATGATGGCATTTCCTCAGCTCTAAAAGCACAAGCTACATCAATGGCAAGTGCTAGTAATCCCAATAGGAACACCGAACCTACTGGAACTCCTGTAGCAAAAACGGGAAACTATAAAGAGTTCATTAGCTGTCAACCTTTCTACTTCAATGGTACGGACGGAGCTTTTAGCCTCAATTCGGCTGGTTGAGCAATGAAATCATATTTTTCTCGAAGCACTGTGCCGAAGAAAACAAAGTGACATATGCTACCGGTACTTTAACCAATGATGCCCTGTCTTGGTGGAATTCATATGCTCAACCTATTGGAATAGATCAAGCCAATCAAATCACTTGGATTGAATTAAAAACACTCTTAACCGATAAGTATTGCCCTCAACTAAAGTCAAGAAATGGAATACGACTTTTATTACAACTTGGTTGTGAAGGACATGATCCTTAAGACTTACATTAGGAGATTCCAAGAATTAGCCGCCTTATGCCCAAACATGGTACCAAATGCCGAGAAACTTATGGAAGTCTTCATCAATGGATTACCTAGAAGTATTGAAGGAAATGTTACTGCCTCGAAGCCTCAAACTTTGGAGGAAGCCATCAACATAGCCCAAAGGCTAATGGATCAGATAATAAAGCATGAGTCTGTGCACGAAAGCTAAACCGTAACGAAAGCTTGAGGATAGGGAAAACTCATTAACAACAACTATCAGAATAACTATAACAATAACAACCGTAACAATGATCACCACCAGCACAGAACAAGAAGCAAGAAACCTTCAGGACTTATACTGCTACCAATGGGTATACTGGGAATCATCCCCTTGGTGTGAAAGTGCACCTGCATCATCATAGGTCCTTCACTGTCAAGTGCGAACTTGCAACAAGATAGGACATCTGACCAAGAACTGCAGAAACAAAAGATCAACTACTAGAACTAATCTACAAACGGTATTCGTAACTTGTAATGCCTGTGGAAAGAAAGGACATTATGCGAACCAGTGCTCGAAAGCAAACAACAGGCTACAGAAAGCATACTTAAGTCCAACTTGCTTTTGTTCACTTTAGGATTTCTACCCTAAAAACAACTCTCGAGGATATTCAACTCTCATCAGAATCTTCTTCAATCTAAAAACTCTAATCATCAAGCAACAATCCTCGTCGTTTGTTACTTTTATCCTACTACAAGATATTAGCATAAAGTACAACTCTTTTTACATAAGATATAAGTTCGTATCAAAAGTCTATCTAAGAAATAATAAAGTGATGAGTCCGTTACATACTGTTATCTGACGCTATCAAACTCGACATCAGTTGACAATCTCCATCGATTTCCATTAATGTTCCAAACTCTGAATACTCTCTATACCTTTGCACCATAAAATATCATCCTCGATTTATATGGGCGTCAGTACAATCAACATCTCAAATTATATAGCACTCATTTTCTACACAATTACCATATCATAGTTTTTATGCTTAGGTTAGACGATTTGTGATCAATCTTATTGAATGAATTAGGTCCACTTACTTCAATTTGAGATAAGGAAATTATAAATCTCTGAACTATGAAATTATAAATTCTCATTACATAGGAGTTGATTGCTTCTTTTTGTACGTGACAAATTATAAAAAAGTAGGCTTAATTAAAGAACAACATACTAACAAGTTTCTTTCAAATCCCGTTTGTACAAAAAATTCTAATCAATTAACATTTATTACCTTTATTAACCTTCAAAATTGTTCATTTCCAAATTTGTATCTCATGTGATTAGCAACTCTCTTATAAATTCATAATCATTCCTTGACATTACTCATTCCATGATCTCCGTATTCTAAAATTCTATGTTATATTCTGCAACATAATAAACAAGGAAACACACAAGAACTCTATAATTACAAAGTCAAACGAATTTCAATACCTACTAGGTAGAAATTTTGACAAGACTTGTGATTAGCATTCTAATCGAATGTACTTTTAAAGGATAATGAAATAACATTCTTTCCTACGATCACATAGCAAGCAGAAGAATGGTATGCCATAAACCTACAGGTTTTTGTAAATCACAAGTATTTCAACCACCCAAGTCTATCAGTAACAGAAGAAATTCTATTGGCTGTCATCAAGAGGTGTAGTCTTGAAAATAAGTAGACATGTGAAAGGAGGTAATTATAATTATGGTGTACAACATAATTAAAAAAAATAAATACATCACACACGTGGACTTGTGACCTTGATTAGCCTAACATAAAAATCAAATTCATGCCCAGTACCTACATCTATTCACTACAACTTTCAACTAAATCTCGGACAGATTCTGAAAGGGGTGAATATAACAACCCAAAATTTCATCAACCATTTTTACTATGTTCACAATTATATGGAAATTTTTTCCGCTTTATTAACATTACATGCATTGTCAATATTCATTAAGCAAGGTAACTGATAACTAAAGTAGACAAGCCACACAACATCATGGCCATCCTGTCTTCATATATGTCAAGAAAACATCACAATATGTCAAGTCAATATCATCATATCCTTATTACAAAGTACATTATTCCTATAATGTACCATTCGCAACGTTATATCAAAACGGGCTTTTAAAAACACCCCGTTTTAAATCGAATACCTCTAAACCCTAAATTCCATGAAAGATTAATATCTAAAGTGAATATACAAGCTACTAAGATAATGTTACAAGTAAATAATAACATCTCATTTGAAATATAATCGTCTCCTCTAAGTCAAGTACAGTCCTATAAAGCACAATGTATAAATCATAAGAATGGAACTCCAAAATAGCCGTTTTTACCTCCTTTTTCATTCAGTTTCTTCATCACCACTTAGTTAGCAAGCTACTACACTCAACAATGTTTTAAAACCCCAAAAATTATAATTCATAAGCTTTCATACACATTTTTACACTCAAAACCCTAATACAAAAGTCAGAAACCCTAACCCGAGCAAAATACTAAACCATGACCCATTTCTTTGTTTTTTATCCATCATAACCCCAAACCAACACTCAAATAATTTGTAATAACTTAAATTACAACATTAACAATCATATCCTATCATCATTTCATCATTTCAACAATAAAAAACATAATCAAGGAATTAAACACAGAAAACCCTAATCTAGTTTTACCCTAAAACCTAAACCTAGCCCTAGTTTCAGAATCGTCAGTCTATAAAACATAGGATCTGAGAAAAATCAATAGGTCTAGATATTTAAGTGAAAACACTAGGTTGTATCCCTATGTCTTGTGATCATTTTGCCGGTGGAATCAACCCGATTCGACGTCGGATGAATTAGTTACAGTCGAAAATGGCAAAGGTACGCAGATTGTGCACACCTGTAGTAAATGGCTATTATCTCTAAATATTTCTATATGTCACCATCAATATGTAAAACTAAACGTTGTAGATGACTCAAATATCTAATAATGCGTGGTGGTTTGAGCTTCAACGGATTACGGTTTTAGTAAAAGGAAACATTTACCGTGAGACTGAATGTGGCTGTTCCAAAAACAGCCATATTAAATCAAACCAAACACCCCTAAAACTGCTGAGAACCACCTCCACCTTGCATACTAAGCCTTCCTTACTCATCCTATCCTCTTACACATCACCCCCCATAGTGTCCTCACCTGGTCTCTTACAACCTTAGTCACCAAGTTCCAAATTACTAGAAATAGGAGCACAAATACTTCATTCTAACCCATCCCCACTTCTTCTTTCTATAACCTAATTGAGCAAACAATACCTCATGCTCCAAATGATCCTAGAACATATAAGAAGATCATTCAAGCAAAGCCTTTGGAAGAATTGAAGCCCAGGCAAAACAAGATACAAGGCGTACGATGGAAATACTACCCGAAACTACCCAATTCCACCATTTTTGAGATCCTTGAAGCGCAAACCCAGTTTGAATGTTCTACTTCTGCTACTACACCCTTATAAAGTTCATATGATCCTAAATATACTCTTGTTAAAGTTTCATAACTCAATTCATGCTCATTTTCCTTGTGATCCAAACCGTACACCTAAAACCCTAATACTGTGATTTTCCTTAAAACTAAACTGTTATAATGATTAAATATTGTTAAAATCTATCTAGCATGCTTAATAATGTTAAAATTTATACATATTGATAATGCAAGAAAATTAGTAACTTAAAACCCGCGCATTTACGTTTTGAAACCCTAATTTGACCCGTTTTGCTTCCTAGCCTAACGAATTGTTATTTTAAACTTGCGTTACGTTAAAACTTCATATTTTAGTTTATTATAACTTATAAATATCTTTTGAAATGTTAACATAAGCTTGCATGGCAATTTGGACATGTTTTGTAATTATAATCCATGCAAGGGGTATATATCGTAACTTTCTGAAATTAATAACTAGAAGGGCTGAATATGTCATTTTATCAAAGTTATAACTATAGGGGTCTATTATGTCACTTTTCAAAGTGCAAGGTTTACTTGGTATATCTTTTAAAGTTGAAGGACCAAAGTCGTAAAAGTGCAAACTCCAAGGGTAAATTCTGCCACTTTTCAAACTCAAGGGTCTAAAATGTAACATTTTGAAAAAGTATAAAATCATGTTTAAAACCTTACAAGACATAACTTTAATTAACGCTTCTCATGCTTAACATTTCCAGATATGGATTAAAACGCTTAAAACCGATTATATCATATCACAATACTAGGGAGCTTCATATTAAGGAGTTTCATCTTGGTATTACGTTCTGACTGAGTTGTTGGGTTTACGATTTAAAGTGCCCTAGCTCCTCAAACGTTTACTGAATGACTTCTGAATTATGATGGCCCGAACAGTGATACAATAATTCCAAACTCTTCAATCAAACTCATAACTCTTAAAACTAAAGTTCTAGAGTACAATCTTCCTAAGACTCAACATATTTACTCAGGTTGCGTGACGTGGTTGTTTGCTATCATTTGCTATATCAACATCCCCTGGTTAAGATTGTGATAAGGTCGTCAGCTTTCATTTTGGAATATTTATTACATCTACCTATCAGGTGAGTTCATAGCCTCGCTTTTCAATCTTTTTAATGTTTTCATAAACCCGCGAGGGGGATACATGCTTGTTACAAACTCTTTTACATACTCGTTTATCTTATAACAATGTGATTACTTTTCAAAGACTTAGTGAAGTTCATAACCTCGCCTTTACTCATTTACATGTTTTATAAACCCGCGAGGGGGATACATGCTCGTTACAAACTCTTTTACATACTCTTTTATCTTATAACAATGTGATTACTTTTCAAGGACTTAGTGAGTTCATAGCCTCGCTTTTCAATCTTTTGAATGTTTTATAAACCCGCGAGGGGGATACATGCTTGTTACAAAGACTTAATGAATTCATAACCCCATATTTCAATCTTTTGAATACTTTATAAACTTGTGATACCTGATATAAACCATGAATGCAAGTGTTTTCTAAATGTATGCTATTCAGATATATTATTGCCTAAGTAGCTTCCAGTGCCATTATTTACATATCATGAATCATTAATTACTTGCATTGCGAGTGAACGCGAATATTGTGAATAGATCTATTAGGGGTGACGGCTCCCATTTGTATACCCATGCTTGGGGTAGCCAAACGCACTATATTTGTCCTAATAGGTAACCTTGGCAAGTTACCTTTTCCACGGGGACATCTGTCCCTAACCAATATCACTACGGTGATTTCCCTGTTAATGTATTGATGTCATGAGCTTAGATGCAATAAATAATGTTATCCATGATGATTGTCCCTGCAATACCAGTATTTACACTATAACTTGTATTCAACTATTACATTTCAAACCTATGAATTTCACTCAACCTTTGTGTTGACCCTTTTTATGCATGTTTATCTCAGGTAATTGAGCAACTTATAGCATGGAGTGGCATGGACTCGAAGATGGCTAAAACTTGTTATCATTCACATTTTATGTTTCTAGATTTTAGGACCTGCCTTTGTAAAACTCTGATTTGAAATGAATGATAACGTATCTTTTGAACAAACGTCTCTTTCGGGTCATTTTCTATGATTATGATTGTTGTCTCCATGAAGTAATACCCCAGATTAGCTTCCGCTGCTATATTGTAAAAATGGGGTTGTTACACGTTCAAACCCCAACTTGAACAAGTTAAAGGCAAAATTATCTTGTGTGTCAATAATGGATACCCGAATTCCTATAGATCTAAAGGCGAACCGCACATTTTTGGGGTGGAATTCTGAGGGTATTTGTGCTAGTCATATAAATTCCTATCCATGAGACGCTAATAATACTCGGTTTTCGTCAGTGTGTGTCATAAATTTTTTTAAATTTTGGTTAAAATTACCTTTTTAAGCTATGTTTCGATATATTACTCATCATTTCAAGGGCAAAGCAAATGATAATTGAAGGAATAGTTTTCAAGGCTTATTTTCCCCCTATACTTAAGTTGAACATTGTTCCCAATGTTCTGAAAAGGTACCCGTAAAACGAATAAAGGGATAAGAAAACAAGTAAAAGAAACTAGTACTCCCCTGGTTTGCTCAATAATGGAGAAGAAACATGCGATAAGTGGAAAGTGATATATACAATGTTATTTTTTAGGGTTGACTCTATGAAAGCAGTAAAGATAGGTTGAAAGTGATGATATAATTCTAGGTTTCTGCAGATTTGTAAGAAAAATACAAGTTTTAGATGTTGCACATTTTATTTTTCAAGAATAATAGAAAATTTTAGATTTTCCCAGGTCTGGTTGTGAGACGCCGTCACAATAAATCGTGACGGTGTCTCTTTGCAGGCCAGACGACGTCACATCATTCCCAGACGCCGTCTCCAGGCTTTGAGAGAAATCATCATTCGTTTTTCAAGAAAATTTCCTACATGCAATCTTATTAGTTGTTTCCTGTGAAAAATACTGCATTATACCTGGAAATTAATCATTGCAATCATATAACTCGAAACTGACGCGAATTAATTTAAACAATTTATTCTACATGTTTGAATTTGGTTCTAAAAACCAGATATTTCCCCTACACTTATTTTATGCAAAATACCTTTGATTGAATATAAGACGAAGTTACAAACAAAACAAAGCATGATCACACAGTAATTTGAACATGATAAAAAAACAAACAGTAATTAAAACACATGACACTCCTAAATGCGGGAAATTAAATATTGGTTTGTCTCCCAAGAAGCGCTTATTTTTGTTCGAGTCACGAGCCTAACTCTACCCTTATTTAACATATAAAGGGGAAGGTTCCCCTACACTTGAGTTCAAGTGCGGGTTATAGTAACGGTACACGAGCCAACTCGTTTTGGTATTATAGCTTACACACTTAGAATTAATTGTTACGCCTAGTTTACACGCCTAAAATTAATTCACTTGCTAGACCCGCTTCATTTCATTGTTTATTGTTTTTATTGAAAATTATGGCAATGATATGCAAATCATTGCCATAAATAATAAATAACTAGATCTAGATCTTGATATTATTAATTTGTTAATAAAGTTAAAAAAAGAAAAATAAATTAGTTAATTTATTATGATGATATCATTCTCTTGTTTAAAACAGTTTAATTTGGAAGGCAATATTAATCAATTAATTTAGGTGATATCATTACCTTTTTAAATCTAGTTTAACAGAAATGTGAATCAAATTATTTGATTAAAAGATCTTGTTTTTAAATAAGTTAATAAAATCTTTTAAATAAGCTAGAAGATCTTTTAATTATTTAGTTTGATCTTATTTCCTGGTCCGGCCATAAGACCTACTTAATCATGTTATGTGATGAATGGGGAGATCTAGGCACAAAGATGAAAACCTAGTGAGAGTCTTATGGTTCTCCAATTAGGGAAGACTCGCAAGAGACCTCGGATACATTACATGTTTACTTGTTTTATGTCATCTTCCTTTTAGTCTGTGTATATGCCTATATGTTTTCCATGTGACTTGTTATACGCCTAATATGATTCAAAATAAACTAATACTTGTAGAGAAAGATGATATTAAATGTCTATTAATTCACACGCTTAGATTTAGTTCCTTGTGACCTACTATGTGTTCCGTGAAAAACTTGATTTTGGAGATAATTAACTAGACATTAAATTATGAAACTTGATTTTTTGAATTATTAAAAACTGGACATTATTAGTCATTGGGAAGTTCGACTCACCCATTAGAACAAACTACAAGAGAAGTTTAAGGCGGGTCGTCTATCTTCCCTAAAGTAGTCAGGTTTTAAATAAGCTTCGCGTTGACCTGTTTCTTCGCTTCTTTGTGTGTTCGAATGGAGCTACCGAGAACCTTTGATGCCATAATGTCAAAACTAAGTGTTACAAAGTTGTTTGTATGCTCCTTAGTACAAGCCTTTTTTACATTCGTTTATATGAACTTATGTGAATACCCTATGTTAAATATATAAATCTATGCCAGCCAATTTAAGGTTTTTTGTCTCTGGTCAGACCTAAGGTTAATTCCAACCCAAGGCGAAAATTTTCTCTCTGGTCAGACCTAAGGTCAATTTTTGCATGTTCTTACTTGGTTGACTTAAATCAAGTATGCTTGGTCAGACCTTAGACCCGAGGCATAAGATGAGACTAAACATGCTCATAACATTATTATATGATTACTAATGTTATGACAAGTCTCATAAATCTAATAGTTGCATTAATATACAATTAACGCACGCCGCTTACCTCTTGCCCTACTTGTTTACACGCTGATCAGACCTCCGGTAATAAGTGGGAGGTCAAGTTGGATCTTAGTCTTTTACTAAATTAATTGTTTTTTTTTGTTTTTTTAAAACAATGGGTAGTTAATTTCTAAAAGAATTAATTATCAAAAATACTAAATTGAACTTTTTATGTTCTGATTAATTGTGTTATTGCAACATAATTCGTAAACAAAAGTTTGTTTTCTCATAGAAGACAAACATAGTCTCTTTTCCTGGTAAGAAGAGTGAGACTTACTCCTATCTCTTCTCATTGGTTGACAAGAATAAGATAGGGTTATAATTAAATTTTTCTCAATTATATTTAAACTTACTTTCAATCTTTCATTACCCTTTTCCGGTTTTGAAATTTTTGAAAGATGAAATATTTTATGTAACTAGAGAATATTTTGTCTATAGCTACCAAAATAATGACATCTTGCACTTGTCAAGATGTATGAGTTTAAACCGCAACGAGTAAAGAAAATTGCTAGAATGTCTTCTAGGTATATTTTCTTAGACTCGATTCATTCCTTATAGTGCTAAACACCCTTGTGGCTAGGCAGACCGATTAAGGAGGAATTGCATGCTAAAATGTTCAACTTAATGAAAGCATGAATGGCTAGTCCCTCTTCTAGATAAGTAGAACTTCATATACTCTGTTCAATACCTAAGTACATTGCTACTTCTAGGCATTCGAAGAGAGTAGGAAAGTAAATAAATCGCTATTTGCTTTCTACTGGTGATGCAACACTAACAATGTTGA
This sequence comes from Tanacetum coccineum, assembly GCA_026074375.1. Lineage (NCBI taxonomy): Eukaryota > Viridiplantae > Streptophyta > Magnoliopsida > Asterales > Asteraceae > Tanacetum > Tanacetum coccineum. Next base: position 66,019 of record BQNB010001039.1, read on the forward strand.
CAAATCCAGTGGGAGCTTTGCGTTTTATTACTGAAATGACATTCATGTGAGGTTGTCAATTTCAGTGGGAGCTACAAGATTTATTTCTTTGTTAGTTACCCATATTATTTCTAGTTTGCTTTGAAATAATTCATTACTTTCCGAATTTGAACGACCATAGTTTAAGGAAAATTGCATTTTATTTAATAGATAACACGTTGCATTTCCGATGTTGCTTTCTGAAACGTTATCTATAGAATAATAATCTACAATTACTTATTAAACATTATGGTTTGAAATCTACTTGAAATATCTATTACACTATCATATTGTTAATACAATCGAGCGCTTGTTGTATTGTTTTAAATAATGTTGTACCGTACACAAGTTGGAGAAATCTTAAGTGTGTGTAAGGAACAACATATAACAATATGATTATTGGTTTCTCTTGACCGCAAGGTAAGAAAGCTAATAATTCTACTAGGACATAAACACACAAGATGTTTGTTGCCCTATTACATTTAAGTGTCAAGATATATTATACAGCTACTTCAATACATTGACTACATGTTTTAGTCAATATAATTATTGTTCGATTATAAAATCATGATTATGAAGTATGTAATTAACTTGAATTACTATTGAACTCAAGACTTTGCGTTCATAATTATTTTTGTTAGTATATTTATGTTTTCTGGTTAAGCCATAATTATAAAGTTCTTGATTTTATAAATGACTCATAACATAAAGTAAGTAATAAAATTATTATGTCTTCTTGTTAACACATAAACATGATGTCCTTGAATTATTCAAAGATGTGTAACGTATACTTGACATGTTCTGATTTCTTGAAACACATGAACATAGATTTATTGAACTATTCAAAGAAATATACGTTATATGATGTAGGACAGCGGAAGATAGTTTCGTTCACAACCAACGCTAATGAACAGGTTAATGGCAATTGCCAAGAAACCTAGGCTAGTTTCTAGTTCACGTATGAACAGAAGGATAAAATGTGAAAACACGTATAAAAATAGTTTGAATAATATTAATTGAGTTCAATTACAATATGCTAGAATTTGATTTATATAGGCCTACGAATAAAGATAAACTTAAAGTAACAGTTTCCTAATTAACAAATAAAGATAAACTTAAGAAAATCCTGCTATGACTTGGATTCCTTGTTGACAAAGTAATAAATCTGTTTCATATTTAATTGGATTTCTTTCCAGATTTACTTGGATTTTCTTGTTCTCCAAATCTTAATCTCTTTCCAAATTATTTCTTCTTGAAATATCCTTTTTTCCTTTTTTTCCAGTTCTGGTCCCCCATTATTATAGCATGCACTTGGTTTTATAATACTTTGTATTCAATATGGCTCGACCCTAATTGGTAAGTATTTGACCTAAAGTGAATTAAGTTATCTAAGGAATTCTAATGTAGTCTCACAATTTTAATACTTATAGAATACCACATTATTATGGTATGTCTAATGTGTTGAAACAAACTATATTCACATTGTTTGATTTCTAATAACTTTAATTGCTCATCCTCCAAAATCTATCAATGTTATAAAATTATGTGTTTCATATATACACTCAATTATTGAGTCTCAATATAGTTTCAACCTAGAAGGTATTCAAGACATTATCTATTCATGGATTGGGATGAATCCCATTATGTCTTGATTAAAGTTCTAAAATTTGTTAATATCTTATAAGCTTATTATTAACAAGCTAGAGATGAGAAATGTAAAATGTGTTTTGTGTTTCTCAATTAAAAACAATTTATTGTTGCTTAAATAATTAGTATTTAGAGAATTATCTCTACTTACAAAAGTAATTAGGAGCATCTATAGATTTTGAAGATATTGAAGAACAAAATACATAACCTTATGAATTCACTTGCTGATGTCATACTAAAGTTAAACATGAAAATGTCAAACCAAAGTATAATGTAACTCTCATTCATATAATGATATTTTAATATCAATGCTGAGGAATATAAGTTAGAGGGTCATAGTAAACCTACTAACTAATAAGATGAATTATCACATCTTGAATTTGATAAATATCTTATAACTATGAATGATAAGATGCAGTCCTTAAAAGACAAATCACTGTTGTGAGCTTGATTGATCTTTTACCAAACAGTTAAACTAAAAGGTGAGAATTAGTTTCTTTTGAAGAAAGGCTCATAAGGATAAAATTGTATACATATTAATCCCTGACTAATGACAAGAGTTTTTAATCTTAATCAAGCAATTGATCATGATTAAATCTTTCTTTTCTACACGCATTAATTATATAAAGATAACAAATTGTCATACAGGGTTTCTTGAATCTGAAATATGGAAAATAAAGGTTCATAACTCTTTCTTTAATGATTACTTTTGTAAGGACAATATGTAATCAAAAGGGTTATGAGTCTATATTTGAAATATGGCAATTAAGTTTTATAACTCTTTCTTTTATGATTACCTTTGCGAGGACGGTGTGTAAACAAAAGGTTTACGAGTCCATATAATCTTTATAAAGTATACAAGATAAAAGAATCCAAGTGTGGATTGGATCATGCACCTAGGAGCTGAGATCTTAAGTTTAATTACAATATGATTTTTGATTAAATTAAGATAACTCCTAAGTACACCTGACATCAAGTGGGAGCACTATGTTTTTCCTTAAAATTCATATGTTGTGTAACATATTGAAGGTATCATTCCATCTAAGCTAGATGTTAATCCTTGAGATTGGAATAAAACTTCACTTGGGATTTTGGAAATAAAACAAATGATCTTGGAATAAATGTTTAATGAAATAAACAATATGCGGTGATTAAGTCCGACACAATGCAATATATCATTGAGGCAAGTCTTAAATGATATATTTCACTTGAGATAATTTAATACATAGATGAAAAACTTGTGTTTTTAACTAAGGATTCATCATGTATATCTTATATTGTGTATGAGAGTGGTTGTTACTTTTGCACAAGAGCAAAATGAGCTAACAACGACAGTATCTAATTATGAGTGTTTAGATGATTAATAACTACAGTATCTAATTGAGTGATTTAGATGACTTTTAAAACTAATGTTTATGAATTATATAAGGCATAGTGTTGTTTGTGTACACTGATGCTAGAGAATAATCAATCCTAGTTAAAGTAGGATTTCATCAATTATGATAAATCTACTAACTAGATATGCTCAGCTAAGAGCATTGTTGTAATACAAATTAAAGAATAAGAATACTTTACATTTTAAGAAACTGTAAAGATGACTGTCTGAGATAGGTATGTTGTTGACTTCAAAATATCCCAAAAACGGTACTGTCATATTTCCATACTATGATACTTGCAATAGTATGCAACTATACATACGACACTCATCATATCATTAAAACTTTTCACAATTTGTGAATTTGAAACAAGTATTCAAAAAGTTTACTCATATGACTATTTAGCTGTCTTGTAAAGAATGAGTTGAGAATGTTGAAAACATTGGACTTCAACTTGCTAATTAGTCTCATGCATATCTGTTTTATTAGTATTTGGATAATTGGGATTGTAAGACAATTTTTACTTTTTGATGAATGAAGATACGTGGTATTTGTTAGTCATACATATAATAATTGTTATCCTATAGGAATATTGTTACATAAGACAATTTTTAATCCTTGGATGATTTTATCATTCTAAATTTGTCCATTGTCAGTTAATAATATGGGAATATTGTTACATAAGACAAATGTGAGTGTTGGTTATATTTCTTAAATACATGGATGGTTCTCGCCAAACTCAAATGGTATTCACAAGGGTTACATATTGGACACCCCAACTTTAATACATGTACTTTTGGATCCTTGTCATGAGTAAGATGTCAAAAATAGTTAAATAAGTCATTCTTAGACTTGAGATGCAAGCAAGTTCTGCATGTGTGGATATTACTTTTTAAGAGTAAGTCAAACGCTAACCTGAATAAGGTAGTTATAAAAGCTATTCTTGGAAGTGATGTGAAGTAGCATCCACAACACTTGTAGTCAACAAAGAATTTGTTCCTCCACTTGATATGTGCAGAAAGATACCATAGGCCCTCTCCAGAATTAATCTGATAATTGTATGGTCGTACCCAAAGGGTAATCCAAGATGATTCTTGATTCCATTTGGTATATCTGAATTATTTCTATAATGAGAAATAAAATTGTTAAACTATATGGAATGAGTTAGGATCCATATCCATGGTTTAACGGTATCTGTAACAAAAGGATGTTAATGGCAAGTAATACATAACCATTCAAGCTGAGATTGTTCTTGAAACTTTATCTCAAGTATTTCTGATTTGTGACAATAGAGTGTTGCTAGACGTTTTTATGTTGGTATAAATGCAGACTGCTATTCCAACTCCCAAGTGGGAGCTGTTGGAATATGGTAGTTGGTTCCGCATGTTATACGCTTGGAAATACGTGAGCCTATTGGGGGCACACACGTTAAGACACGAAGAGTACGTTTATTAAACATTTAATATGTGTGTGTGTGTGTGTATATATATATATATATATATATATATATATAGTGTAACTTTATTTTCAGCAACAAATTAAGTGCGAGAACTGCGAGAACTCTCAAAAACATACATGCACGTCTTCTAGAATTGTATTTCTGCACATATGTTGTAAATAGAACAAATATGTTTTAAAAAACATATTTGTTTTAAGGAATTTGATGAGAAATTAGAAATATAAATTTTTTCTTTGAAAGTGTGCATATTCAAAGAAAAATTTTGTATTTTTAATTTCTCATCAAATTCTTTTGAAAAAATATGTTTTTTTAAAACATATTTTTTTAATTTAGAACATATTGTAAAAATACAATTATTGAAGGCGTGCATGTATGTTTTTGAGAGTTCTCGCAGTTCTCGCACTTAATTTGTTACTGAAAATAAAGTCCCCCTATATATATATACATGTTGTATTTATTATTAAAGGTTTAATATACTTCACGAAATATTTTAAATAACCGTTAGTTACCGTTATGATTTTATAACTAACTTAACGACTATTTAAATATGAACCGAAGAGAGGGTATCCTAGTTTATCTACAATTGAGGTTAGGTGCTATATAAACACCTCATTCCTCCTTCCCTTTTTCGGGGGTTCCACATAAAAACAATGTACGACACACTCTTCATCACAATTAATATATATGCTTCTTTTTTCCTCCCTGTGACGACAAAAACAAAAAGGGCACATTTATTGTTTAATTCATATATTGATGTTACGTATGCATGCATGCTACGTGTATAATCAGTATATATTCACTAATCCCTTTTTCCTATTATCATGGCCGGAGGCCCCATAATTATAGACACAGTGGTTGATTTAATTCGATGTTTGGCATAAAACTGATAAAAATTTGTTCATGAGTGACATACTATTTGATTTTACAAAAGTAATGAGGTAACATGGATTAATATGAAGTAAACTTAAAAAAAATTATGTCTTACGGAGGGTTGTTGTGGTTTACATCTTTAACTGATGTAGAAGATGACTATTTTGAGTCATTCGCATTTTTTGCCCTTATAGGTTATAGCCTTTTTACACTTGTCTTCTACTTTTAGAGTTGGTTGTAAAAAAAGTTAAAAGTTTACTCAAAGTAACAGTTTTAGCCCTTGGTTTAGAAACAACACTAATTATGGTCATAAATAACTCAAATTGTATTAACTACTATCTAAAAACTTTGCAAAAGCAGTTAAGTATAATTAATATCAAAAGTTTGACGGAAAGTATTTTTCTACGTGTTTATGTACACTTTGAAAATTTTCAATAGCTTTTACTATATTTTAAAATTTTGCAATATTTACAAGCTCTTTACACGTTTTAATTGTTTTTTAGTTAAGGGGCCTCAAATGTAATTACTGCACAGGGCCTCTAAAATCAACGAGACGGCCCTGCCTATTATGCTAATTCAAACGCATCCCATTAAGGGATTTGAATTGGTTTTGGAGTTCTGTTCTAGCAACAAGGAAGAATACCACGTTGTTTTGGTTTTCGGTTCAAGCAATATAACATACACTATCGGTGTTTAGAGGTCGTGAAGCTACGACTAGCATTGTTGCGTACTTGTTCGACGTGTTGTGTGAGCAACCGTAGAGGTGATAATTTAACCAGTTTGTTTTCAAGATCATGATCAAGAGGTAAGTATTCCTTGCTTTATTTTATGTGTTAGTTCATGATACTAAACTAGATCCATCCGCTGCGTACTCGTAGTAACTGGTTTACTAGTTATAAAATCCCTACACTAATTATCATCTTGCCTCATGGTTGGTTCTTTTATCACATCATCTTTGTGACTTCTTATTACATGTATTGCATAATGGCGTATTTATTTTGGCACATTAGCTTTGTTATTAGTAAACTCAGATGTGAAGCTTTTGTTTTGGCATGCCAGATTTAATATATTGCAACTTTATGTTTGGATATGAAGTCTATTTTGTTTGGAACTGTGGATTAGTAAGCTAGCTTTGTGTTTGATTCATATGAATCAAAACTTTGATCTTTGTGTTTGGATATGAAGTCTATTTTATTACGGCTACAGAACTTGTATGGGCTACTTATATATCAAGACCACCAAAGGAAACAAAAATAGTACAGCCCATAGCCTATATAACACACAAACTAAAGGGCTAAATATTCTCTATCACACTGGACTATTACATTCTTCACCTCAGTAGGAACTCAAGGAGTGGAAGGTTCAGTGCTTACAGTGGACTAAATATTCTCTGTCACAGTAGACTAAACGGCTACAAAACTTGTATTGACTACTTATCAAGCTAGTATATCTTTTGGATACTATATGTATATATGTAGGTGCAATTAAGTTAACAAAAGCAAATAACATGTTATTATGATTTTTTTTCATTATTATAGATGTGCCAAAGTATTCGTTCTTCCTATTAACATTATGTTAACTATGTAAGATATATTTTGGCCATTGTGATTGATTATGACCTTTAAAGGGACTAATAGAGCCATATGCGCTTGTTTTATTATCATTACGTTAACTGTGGCACTACTGGAGAAAAGTAAGAAATGGGTGCACAGTAAAATATCAAGGATCCAGCAAAATCAAGAGTTTGTCACAGGCCACACTGATGAACAACCCGATGACAAGGCTACTCTGGTTGATTGGTTCAAGAAACCCGATCGTCCTCTAACTCCTGATGCTGATGGCCTAAGAGACAACGTGTTGACTACCGACCTCTGGATCAGTAAAGTTGCTCATGCTAAAGACCCTCCTACCATATTTGATGAGTTTACGAATACACCATTCGACTTCTCTGCATTTGTTATGAACATGCTTAACATCAACAATCTAACTTAAGAAATTCTGGTTTGACCGACACTCAACCTTCTCAAAGGCACCTGTAAGAGTCGCACGGAATTAGAATATCATTTTGAAGAATGTTTCAAAGCTACAAATGAGAGATTAGACTGGCATAACCCCGAAGGCAAGCAATATCTATTTGATCTCCGTAAGCCTCTTTCGTTGATTCAAGATCATCAAGTTCGTCAAGTTATTCCTAAGGATTACTTCATCAACAACGATCTAGAATATCTGAAAGGTGAACGCTTAAGCAAAAAATACTCAACCTCCATTACAAAGACAAAAGCTGCTACATATGAAATCAAATGGATTGAAGACATGGTTTTGACGTTGTGGAGTCCGTAAAGGTTGCGTATGAAAGATATGCTCTTTGGGGAATTTCTCACTGGGGTCCAAAACGATATAAGTTCTATGGATACGCAAGCCACAGGGTGTCCAAGCATCATGTATACTCCAGAAAAAGAATCATTGCAATTACACATGTTCTAGTTATGAAGTGGTATAACTACGGGTATTTGGAAGAGATCGTAGTTCGAAGGGAAGATGATACAACTCACAAGTTCAAGGAAGGTGATTTCTCAAACCTGAATATGCATGACATTGAAGATATGTTGCTTCTCTTGGTTCAGAAGAAAATCTATCATCTTCGAGTTAAATGTAGCATTGCGAATGTTCACAAGACGAGACGTCATTCAGAAACGAGTGGAAGATCTTCAACTGGGAGTCGAAAGCTACAAGAAGAAGCTAAATATCACCAGGCCTGAGACCTTCATATCTGACATCTCCAACAAAATCCCATACACTCCTTACAACAACCCTCGAGGAGTTATTCTGACCCTCAAGGAGTGATATACGTGGACCAGAATAGCATAAACGGATTGATGCGTAGTGACGAACTCCACAAGTTCAGTGATGGCACACTCACCGATGTTCGGACCGCTCTACAAGATATCTCTTTGGGTTTAAGGATTTATTACATGCCGAAGAAGAAATGGAGTAACCTCGAAAAGCGAAGGGCCCGGGTTATGATCCAGGATATCGATAGGCAGCTCTTTCAAAGAAGGCTAATGAGGAATCTAGAAAAGTTTGTTAGTGGAAAAGAAGAGTAGAGTTACCTGAGAGAGAAGACTTCATGCTGCTGGAACGGACAGTATGCCTTTGTCATATGTTGTCCTATCTCATTTTAAGTCTTTCTCTCGTATATAATAAAACATGTGAATATGTATATAAATAGTGTAGACTAATATTAGGCTAATATCGTGTTTGAGTACGAACTTTCAAGAATTTCTTAGTAAATTCAAAAAATTTCAAATTAACGTACTCAAACACCATATTACACCCTCATACTTTGAGGGAGAGCATTAAAATGTTCCGAATACGGCTTGTTGAATAACTAAAACATTTTTCTCCTAGAAAGCATTATATATTAAAAGAATTAATATCCAAAATATTAAAAGATTTAACATTTTAGATAAGGGGAGAAAATATGATTAAAATATATGACTAATGATGTGATTCTATAGACTCAAGTGCAAGCTTCAACCTTCATGTGCTAAACATTTTCGAATATTGATGCACATGTTGAGGGGGAGTATCTTATGAAAAGCAAAACTATTGAGGTACTAAATGTTTTAATTTATATCACAAAGTACCTCGATCGATGTTTTTAAATGATTTTAAGGCTGTGGACAATACCAATAGACCGACCATGTATTTAATTACTTGGTGTTAAAAGGTGGTTAGGTATAGGTAATCGTTCCCACGATCCAGCCAGAACTGGATGGATCTACCCAGGGACATTCCATTAGTTAGAATAGAAGTCCGAAAAGGAGAAAAAGTGAGAAATTAGGAAAAGTGCCGACTAAGATGGAACTAATACTGGAACAAACCCAACAAGGTATTAGTCATGAAGTCTCGATAAGCACTGAAGGGGTTGAAGAATGAAAAAGAATTGTAAGGATAAAGGGTGAAAAGAAAGAAGCCCTCTATACACTTAGGTAGAAACCGGGTCAATACATATACTATCAGAAACAGTAAGCTGTTGATTGGTATTGAAGATAGTCATGGACCCAGTAATGCTATGCACAACCCTCCTCAGCCACTCAAAGTTGGAAAGACTTTGTTTCCAAACTCACGGAGATTCACACATTTCTATCGACTTTCTCACTCCGAGTTAGTTGGTATTAAAAAGGTGGCACTCAGATCCAGCCTACGATTATAAAAATCAAATGTGCACTATCAAGTCTAGAGCCAAAAGAGATCATCCATAAATCTCATTAGGACACTAATACATAATATTTGCTAAATCACACATTGTGATAACAAATAAAATCTTAAAGAGTCCTTCACATTATCCTTGTGATTTTGCCAGAACATCCGAGTGATACGTAAGTAATCACAATGAAGATGGAAATCCTGCTTGAGCTATAACAACCCAAGAATTTTCATCAAATGCAGAACCTATTTTACTATTATCACAATTATACGGGGAAACTTTTTGCTTTATTACATTACTTGCATTGTCAATATCTCATTATGCAAGGTAACTTGCATAACTAAAGTAGACAAGCTCACGCAACCTATCTATGGCAATCCTGTCTTCATATATGTCAAGAAAACATCATAACATGTCAAGTCAATATCATCATATCCTTATTACAAAGTACATTATTCCTATAATGTACCATTCGCAACGTTATATCAAAACGGGCTTTAAACCGTTATCGTATACCTCTAAACACTAATTCCATGAAGGTTTAATATCTAAAGTGAATGTACAAGCTACTAAAGCATATATATACAAGTAATATAACATTTCATTTGAAATATAAACTCCCTCCAAGTCAAGTATAAGCTTTCAAAGCATAATGTACAAGTCATTAATGCATGATATCCAAAATAGCCATTTTACCTCCGTTTTCCTAAGAATCTTGTACAACCCATCAACTACAAGTTACAAAAAGTCATATACTTCATTTATAATCCATATTCTTCCTCATTTCATGAAATTACAAGAAACCAAAGTCATAAACCCTAACCAGTGTTAAATACTACACTATGACCCATTTCTTTGTTTTTATCCATTTTAAACATCAACCAACACTCAAATAAGTTGTAATAACTTATTTTACAACTATTTCAATCCTATTTCATCATTATTTCATCATCTCATATCCTTTATACAAAAATTGAATCCGAGAAACCCTAAACGTACCTAAATGGATCATTCGACTCGTTTACTCGTTTTTAACCATTTTAATCTCGAACAATCAATCAAGTGTCATTGTAAACTCATGATATAAGTTTAAAATCCATGATCTATCCTTATTTTGGCAATATACATGAATTATAAGCTCAAAAACCCTAAAGAAACCCTAATATGCCCTAATTGAACCCGCGACATATTTCATTCATTTTCGACCCATTTTAACCCAAACCACTTGCGAATTTCCATTGATAAACCTTGATACAAACCTTGAGAACATATTTCTATCATTCCATGATCAATGAGCACGAAATATAAGCCAAAGAAAAGAGTTCGAGCCCTAGTAAGCTCATTCGAACCCGCGACCCATTTATGGCTTACTTTGACCCATTTAATCACCACCCATGTGATCAAGCACCACTATGATCATGCTACTTCAGTTGTAAGCAGCTTACAAGCACCACCATTCCATTTCTTGGCCAAAAATCAAGCCACATGCCCCTCTTTTTCACCATAACAGCCGTGGCATGCACATGGTGTTTCCACCATGTTCTTGCTAGCTTCTAGTCCATACAACTCACTTTATAGCTTCTCCTAATCACCCTCTAGATGTTCCATGTGTCCTAGATCAGATCATGAAGCTCCCTTAGCCTCCAAGACACCATTCGCCTATAAATAGAACACAAAACCCTTCATTTTAAAGAATCCCCCACTTCTTCCTCTATAATCCATCATAGCAGCAATCCTTTGCTCAATATGATTTCTAAGAGATCCAAAGAAGTCCCAAGAATAGAAGTGAAGCAAAATAAACCAAGAAAAGAAGCCCGGGAGTCATTATTCTAGGCGTACGAAGCTAAAAGTCCCGATTTCGACCCGTTTCTAAGCTATAAGATCAAACCCAGGTTTTATCAACTTCATACATGCTAATACACCATTATAATGTTCATATGATCCTAAATAAACTCTTGTAAAAGTTTCATAACTCAATTCATGCTCATTTTCCGTTTTGATCCAAAACCGTACGCCCGAAACCCTAATTTCGTGTTTTTCTTAAAACTAAATGTTATAATGGTTAAATGTTGTTATAATATATCCTAGCATGCTTAACTAATGTTAAAATAACCACTTTATTAATTATTGAAGGAATTTGAACTTAAAACCCGCGCGTTTACGTTTTAAAACCCTAATTTGACCCGTTTTGCTTCCTAGCTTAACGAATCGTTATTTTAAACTTTCATTATGTTAAACCTTCATATTTTAGTTTATTATAACCTATAAATATCTTTTGAAATGTTAAAATAAGCTTGCATGGCAATTTGGACATGTTTTGTAAATATATTCCATGCAAGGGGTATATATCGTAACTTTCAGAAACTTATAACTAAAAGGACTAAAAATGTCATTTTATCAAAGTTATAACTACAGGGGTCTATTATGTCACTTTTCAAAGTACAAGGTTTACTTGGTATATCTTTTAAACTTGAAGGACCAAACTCGTAAAAGTGCAAACTCCAAGGGTATATTTTGCCATTTTTCATTCCTAAGGGTGTAAAATGTAACATTTTGAAAAAGTATAAAATGTAATTCAAAACAAGTACCGCAGACACAACTCCTTACTTAACTCCTTGGTGTGCTTAACATTTCCAGATATTGAATAAAACGGTGAAGTTCATAGCCTCGCTTTTACTTATTTACATGCTTTATAAACCCGCGAGGGGGATACATGCTCAATTGTTTTTAATATACACAAGTACTTAAAACCGATATTGTGAAGTTCATAACCTCGCCTTTACTTATTTACATGTTTTATAAACCCGCGAGGGGGATACATGCTTGTTACAAACTCTTTTACATACTCGTTTATCTTATAACAATGTGATTACTTTTCAAAGACTTAGTGAAGTTCATAACCTCGCCTTTACTTATTTTACATGTTTTATAAACCGGCGAGGGGGATACATGCTTGTTACAAACTCTTTTACATACTCGTTTATCTTATAACAATGTGATTACTTTTCAAAGACTTAGTGAATTCATAGCCTCGCATTTCAATCTTTTCATAAACTCATGAGGGGGATACCTACTATAAATTTCGAATACAAGTGTTTTCCAAATTACATGCTATCCTGACATATCATTATAATTGCTGTCTAAGTTATCTATCCTATAAGTCGTTAAATTTGACTTCAAGTCGTTAAATTGACTTTGGATATTAATGTGTTAATATTATAAATCCTACAAGTCGTTAAATTTGACTTCAAGTTATTAAATTGACTTTGGATATTAATGTGTTAATATTATAAATCCTACAAGTCATTAAATTGACTTCAAGTCATTAAATTGACTTTGGGATGTTAATATGTTGATATTATGAGCTCTTCAAGTCATTAAATTGACTTTGGATGATAATGTGTTAGTGCCATGAGGTTAGGCAAGGAACATGACCAATCAGATCAATCAGACTAAACAAGACAATAACACAATAATACACTGTTACTATGATGATTGTATTCGTTTCAATCATTACTAATAATGGGTGTATAATAACAATACCATTTTCTATAATAATTGTGTTTATACAATTATTACACTATGACTTGTATTCAAACTGTTTATCAAACCTATGAATTTCACTCAACCATTGTGTTGACTTTTTAGCATGTTTATCTCAGGTAATTAAGCAACTTACGGCATGGAGTGGCATGGACTTGAAGATGGCTGAACTGTTATCATTCACACTTTATGTTTTAGATTGTGGGACCTGCATTTTGTAAAAACTCTGATTATAATGAATGATAACTAAATTTTCCAAAAATATCTCTTTTAAGTCGTTTTCTATGATTATGATTGTTGTATCCATGATGTAATACCCCAGATTAGCTTCCGCTGCTATATTGTAAAAATGGGGGTGTTACAGATTGGTATGAGCGCCATGGTTATAGAGAACAAGGTCAAAACCTTAACTATAACCACATTCCTTTTTCAGCCATCAAAGTTCTCCGTGCCACTACATTCCAAAACAAGTATGTAAATATACATATCTATTATACTTTTACATAAATAACTTATGTTATTTACAATTGGATTGTTATCAGAACGATGTCTTCTCCCAACTGCTCTACTTCTGATATTGAGGATGCTTTTTCCTCTATGAATATTCTTAACTATACTTCGGTCTCATCGGATTATTTCCCAGCTTCATCGGGAAGCATTTCTTTTAACTCTTTGGAAGACTCTAATATAATCCCACCAGTATTCTCATCTTTCTATAATAATCCTTGTTTAAAGGACTTACAAGCATTTTATGCTAAGGAATTACCTATTCCATCACCAGATCCTATTACTCCACCAGCTATTTTGACTCCATCTCCGGTATCACCACCATTACTACTATTCGATCCTTGATATTTCTTTGTTCCTGAAGAGCTATTACCACCTAAAAAGCGAATATGTTCCCCATCTTCTTCCTCAACTACATTACCTAATCCATCTCGGAATCAAACCTGTGATTTGATATCACCATCTTCCTCACTTTATACTCCTACCCCACCTCAGATATTTGAAATAGGGAAATGTTAAGTTAAGATGCATCTGAAACATCATGAGAAACAAGTCAAAGATATTTTGAATTACTTAGATGAACTCTCTTTTCACCGTATTGAGAAAATGGAAGAAGGACGTATTGATAGAAGGATCATACGAAGGAATAGTGATGAACTAAAGATCGAACATGAGAGAATCCGTACTCAGATTATCAAACTTCAAAGGAAGAAATTAGGGCAAAAAGATAAGATTGCTTTTGCTCACTACAGAATTTCCGATCTTGAACAAATCATTGAGAAAATCCAAGCTCGTCGCCAAACGGATCAGGAAGATCTTTAGGATGTCATCTACCGGTTCGAAATCAACAAACTCTTAGACTAGTTATAGCTTTATCCTAGCCACGGGATGTGTGGTATAAATAAAAACGCTTGTCAAATCTTGACTATGTACAGTAAAAAGGCAAGTTATTTATAAAGGCAATCCCATTTCGTACCTTATTGTTTCCAACTTATCTCTCTTTCATCATCATCTCCATCATTGCATCATTATCTCCGTCTTCATGAATCATACCATAACCTCTAAGTGCTTAAAAATTCAAAAATAAGCATTTCCCTTTAAGCATTTTAAGCATCACATTCTCTTTTATTACTTTTCAAAAACTTAGGATATCATTCTTATTACGTGTTATCTTGTGTTGATAGAATGCCTCCTAAAAGGACGTCAACATCTAAAACACCAGCCATAACTTTAGCTGCCATCCAGCAACTGATTAATGATGGCATTTCCTCAGCTCTGAAAGCACAAGCTGCATCAATGGCAAGTGCTAGTAATCCCAACAGGAACACCGGACCTACTAGAACTTCTGCAGCAAAAACGGGAAACTATAAAGAGTTCGTTAGCTATCAACCTTTCTACTTCAATGGTACGGAAGGAGCAGTTGACCTCATTCGTTGGTTTGAGCAGACTGAATCGGTATTTTCTCGTAGCAACTGTGCCGAGGAAAACAAAGTGAAATTTGCTACCGGTACCTTAACCGATAATGCCCTGTCCTGGTGGAATTCATACGCTCAACCTATTGGAATAGATCAAGCCAATCGAATCACTTGGACTGAATTGAAAAGACTCTTAACCAATAAGTATTGCCCTCGAACTGAAGTCAAGAAAATAGAAGACGAATTTTACAACTTGGTTGTGAAAGGAAATAATCTTAAGACTTACATTAGGAGATTCCAAGAATTAGCCGCCTTATGCCCAAACATGGTACCAAACGCCGAGAAACTTATGGAAGTCTTCATTGGTGGATTACCTAGAAGCATTGAAGGAAATGTTACTGCCTCGAAACCTCAAACTTTGGAGGAAGCCATCAACATAGCCCAGAGATTAATGGATCAGATAATAAAGCGTGATTCTGTGCAAGAAACCAATAATCACAAACGAAGGTTTGAAGATAGAAGAAACACCAACAACAACAACAACTATTCCAATGAACACAACAATAATAACCACTCCAACAATCACAATCACAACAACTACCAAGATAACCGCAACAATCACAACCATAACAATGATTACCGCCACGAGCAGAATAGAAGACAAGAAACTTTCAGGAGTTATACTGCTACCAATGGGTATACTGGAAATCGTTCTTTGTGTGAAAGGTGCACCCTACATCACATAGGACCATGCACTGTCAAGTGTCGGACTTGCAGCAGAGTAGGTCATCTAACCAAGAACTGCAGGAACCAAAGACCAACCATGAGAAACGATCTTCAAACAATATCCGTAACTTGTAATACCTGTGGAAAGAAAGGACGTTACACGAATCAGTGCTTAAAGGCAAATCACTGGGCCACAGGAAAGCATACTTAGATATGAGCTTGCTTTTGTTCACTTTAGAATTTCTACCCTAAAAACAACTCTCGAGGACATTCAAGTTTCATCAGAATCTTCTTCAATCTGAAAACCTCAATCATCAAGCTACAATCTTTGTCGTTTATTCTAGAATCCTGCTACGAGATACGTAGCATAAATATCAACTCTTTTTAGAGTTTCATATGTAAAGCTATCCATGAAATAATAAAGTGATGATTCCGTTACATCTTGTTATCTGGTGGTATCAAAACTTGTCATCGTTTGTCAATTCCATTAATCCTATTATGTTCAAACTCTGAATACTCTCCTCATACCTTTGAAACATAAATTATCATCCTCGATTATATGTGCATCAGTACAATCAATTCATGATCATATCATTTTCTACACATTACCATATCATGTTTTTATACTTAGGTAAGACGATTTATGATCATCTTATTGAAATGAATTAGGTCACTTCTTCATTTGAATAAGGAAATTATAAATCTCCGAACTATGAATTTATAAAATTCTCAGTTACAAGGAGTTGAACGCTTCTTTTTTTAAGTAACAAATTATAAATAAGTAGGCTTAAGTATATAACATACGTACAAACATGTTTCTTTTAATCCGTTTGTACAAACAATTCCTTAATCATTATCATTATTACCTTCAATATTTGTTCATTTCAAAATCTGTATATCATGTGATTAGCAACTCTCTTACAAATTCATAATCATTCCTTGACATCACTCATTCCATGATCTCCGTATTCTAAAATTCTCTGTTATATTTTGCAACATAATAACAAGGAAACACACAAGAATCTATACAATGTCAAATGATTTCAATACCACTAGGTATGAAAATTTTGACAAAGACTTGTGATAGCATTCTTATTCGATGTTGACTTTTAAAGGTTAATGAATAACGATTCTTTACGATCAGAGTAGCTCAACGGAAGCGTGGTAGGCCCATAACCTACAGGTCTCATAAATCGAAGTATTCCATCCACCCAGGTTCTATCAGGATCTGGAGAAATTCTATTGGCTGTCATCAAAAGGTGTGGTCTTGGAAATAAGTAGACGTGTGAAAGGAGGTAATTATAATTATGGTGCGCAACATAATTATAAATGCATCACACACGTGGACTTGTGACCTTGATTAACCTAACATAAAAATACCTACATCTATTCCCAAACAATACCCCTATAGTTTTCAATTAAATCTCGGGACGAGATTTCTGTAAGGGGTGGAGACTATAACAACCCAAGAATTTTCATCAAATGCAAAACCTATTTTACTATTATCACAATTATACGGGGAAATTTTTTGCTTTATTACATTACTTGCATTGTCAATATCTCATTATGCAAGGTAACTTGCATAACTAAAGTAGACAAGCTCACGCAACCTATCTATGGCCATCCTGTCTTCATATATGTCAAGCAAACATCACAATATGTCAAGTCAATATCATCATATCCTTATTACAAAGTACATTATTCCTATAATGTACCATTCATAACGTTATATCAAAACGGGCTTTAAACCGTTATCGTATACCTCTAAACCCTAATTCCATAAAGGTTTAATATCCAAATTGAATGTACAAGCTACTAAAGCATATATACAAGTAATATAACATTTCATTTGAAATATAAACACCCTCCAAGTCAAGTACAAGCTTTCAAAGCACAATGTACAAGTCATTAATGCATGATATCCAAAATAGCCAGTTTACCTTCGTTTTCCTAAGAATCTTGTACAACCCATCAAGTACAAGTTACAAACAAGTCATATACTTCATTTATAATCCATATTCTTCCTCATTTCATGAAATTACAAGAAACAAAAGTCAAAAACCCTAACCCGAGTTAAATACTACACTATGACCCGTTTCTTCATTTTCATCCATTTTAAACCTCAACCAACACTCAAATAAGTTGTAATAACTTATTTTACAACTATGTCAATCCTATTTCATCATTATTTAATCATCTCATATCCTTTATACAAAAATTGAATCCGAGAAACCCTAAACATACCTAAATGGATCATTTGACTCGTTTACTCGTTTTTAACCATTTTAATCTCGAACAATCAATCAAGTGTCATTGTAAACTCATTATATAATTTTAAAATCCATGATCTATCCTTATTTTGGCAATATACATGAACTATAAGCTCAAAAACCCTAAAGAAACCCTAGCGAGCCCCATGTGAACCCGTGACCTTATTTACTCAATTTTGGCCCACTTTAACCCAAACCACTTGTGAATTTCCATTGATAAACCTTGATACAAACCTTGAGAACATATTTCTATCATTCCATGCTCAATTAGCACGAAATATAAGCCAAAGAAAACAATTCGAGCCCTAGAAGACTCAAAAGAACCTGTGACCCATTCTTTTGCAAATTGACCCATTTTAAAGGCTCTTTTTGCAAAATAACTCACCCACATGTGCTCCTAAGTAGCTTACTCAGCTGCTACAACAAATATCTAGTGTATACTTGGTCTTAAAATGAACCACATCACCTCTTTGCCTCCTTTCTTTAGCCGCGACATACTAGGAACAAACCAACACACCAAAGCTAGTTTCTAGCTTATACAACTCACCTAATAGCTTCTATACATCATAATCTAGACCCCTTACAGGTCCAAACCAGATTACAAAGTCTCCTTGGTCCCTAAGTTTCGAAAATACTATATATAAGGATGTTATGCCTTCATTTTCATTCATCCCCCACTTCCTCCTCTATAACCCATCATAGCAGCAATCCTTTGCTCAATATGAATTCTAAGAGATCCTAAGAAGTCCCAAGAATAGAAGTGAAGCAAAAGAAACCTAGAAAAGAAGTTCGGGAGTCGTTATTCTAGGCGTACAAAGCTAAAAGTCCCGATTTCAACCTGTTTTCAAGCTATAAGCTCAAACCTAGGTTCTATCGTCTTCATACCTACTACTACTCCCTTATAATGTTCATATGATCATACATAAACTCTTGTTAAAATTTCATAACTCAATTCATGCTCATTTTCCATTTTGATCCAAAACCGTACGCCCGAAACCCTAATTTCGCGTTTTTCTTAAAAATAAATGTTTTTTGTTATAAATAGTTATAATTTTGTTATAATCTATCTCTATCATGACTTAAATTAATGTTAAAAGACCACTTTATTGATTATTGATGGATTTTGACACTTAAAACTGCGAGTTTACGTTTTGAAACCCTAATTTGACGCGTTTACGTTTTGAAGCCCTAATATGACCCGTTTTGCTTCCTAGCTTAACGAATCGTTATTTTAAACTTGCGTTGCGTTAAATCTTCGTATTTTAGTTTATTAATGTCTATTGAAATGTTAAAATAAGCTTGCATGGCAATTTGGACATGTTTTGTAAATATTATCCATGCAAGGGGTATATATCATAACTTTTTGAAACTTATAACTAAAGGGGGTGAATATGTCATTTTATCAAAGTTATAACTATAGGGGTCTATTATGTCACTTTTCAAAATACAAGGTTTACTTGGTATATCTTTTAAACTTGAAGGACCAAACTCGTAAAAGTGCAAACTCCAAGGGCCTATTTGCAATTTTCCAAACCCCAGGGTCTAAAATGTAACATTTTGAAAAAGTATAAAATCATGTTTAAAACCTTACAAGACATAACTTTAATTAACGCTTCTCGTGCTTAACATTTCCAGATATTGATCAAAACGCTTAAAACTGATTATATCGTATCACAATACTAGGGAGCTTCATATTAAGAGGTTTCATCTTGGTATTACGTTCTGACTGAGTTGTTGGGTTTACGATTTAAAGTGCCCTAGCTCCTCAAACGTTTACTGAATGACTTCTAAATTATGATGGCCCGAACAGTGATACAATAATTCCAAACTCTTCAATCAAACTCATAACTCTTAAAACTAAAGTTCTAGAGTACAATCTTCCTAAGACTCAACATATTTACTCAGGTTGCGTGACGTGGCTATTTACTATCATTTTGCTATATCAACCTTCCCCGGTTAAGATTGTGATAAGGTCGTCAGCTTTCATTTTGGAATATTTAATACATCTACCTATCAGGTGAAGTTCATAACCTCGCCTTTACTTATTTACATGTTTTATAAACCCGCGAGGGGGATACATGCTTGTTACAAACTCTTTTACATACTCGTTTATCTTATAACAATGTGATTACTTTTCAAAGACTTATACATGCTTAAACCAGGAATACAAGTGTTTTTACAAGTTATATGCTATCCTGATACACTATTACAGCTACTGTCTAAGTTACATTATGCCAAAAGTCCCTCATTATCATGGACCATTAATCACTTTCGGGTGAACGCGAATATTGTGGATAGATCTATCGGGATTGACGAATCCTGTTTGTGTTAGCCGGATAGGTAACCAAACACACTATATTTGAATTTCATAGGTATATGGCAATTACCTACACCGAGGGCCATTATCTCTATATATATATATCATTTTTGGGTATATTATATATTAGATACTTGTCAGTTTGTGTGCCATTGAGCTTAGACCATACATACTATAACAGGCAAGACCATACAGACAAACAAGACCAACGCAGTATACACGGTTACTATGATATTTGCATTTCGTCGCAATTATTACAAATAACGGGTATTTATAACGTGACCAAGATAGATAACAATTACATTTTCATAATAATTGTGTTGTACAATTATTACACTATGACTTGTATTCAAACTGTTTATCAAACCTATGAATTTCACTCAACCTTTGTGTTGACTTTTTAGCATGTTTATCTCAGGTTATTGAGCAATATACGGCACGGAGTGGCATGGACTCGAAGATGGCTAAACTTGTTATCATTCACATTGTATGTAACTAGATTTTAGGACCTGCCTTTGTAAAACTCTGATTTGAAATGAATGATAACGTATCTTTTGAACAAACGTCTCTTTTGGGTCGTTTTCTATGATTATGATTGTTGTTTCCATGAAGTAATACCCCAGATTAGCTTCCGCTGCTATATTGTAAAAATAGGGGTGTTACAGATTGGTATCAGCGCCATGGTTATAGAGAACAAGGTCAAAACCTTAACTATAACCACATTTCTTTTCTAGCCATCAAAGTCCTCCGTGCCACTACATTCCGGAACAAGTATGTAAAGATACATATCTATTATACTATTACATAAATAACTTATGTTATTTACAAATTTGGGTTGTTATCAGAACGATGTCTTCTCCCAATCACTCTACTTCCGATCTTGAGGATGCTTTTTCCTCTATGAATATTCTTAACTATACTTCGGTCTCATCGGATTACTTCCCAGCTTCATCGGAAAGCAGTTCTTTTAACTCTTCGGAAAACTCTAATATAATCCCATCAGTGATCTCACCTCTCTACAATAATCCTTATTTGAAGGACGTACAAGCATTTTATGCTAAGGAATTACCTATTTCATCACCAAATCCTATTACTCCACCAGTTATTTTGACTCCATCTCCGGTATTACCACCATCACTACTATTTGATCCTCGATATTTCTTTGTTCCTGAAGAACTATTACCACCTAAGAAGCGAATCTGTTCCTCATCTTCTTCCTCAACTACGTTATCTAATTCATCTCAGAATCAAACCCGTAATTTGGTATCACCATCTTCCTCAGTTTATACTCCTACCCCACCTCAGATATTAGAAATAGGAAAAAGTTTAATTAAGATGCATATTAAACATCATGAGGAACAAATCGAAGATATTTGAATTACTTAGATGAACTACTCTTTTCACCGCATTAAGGAAAATGGTCAGAGAAATCGTACTAATGGTAACGAACTAAAGACCGAACTTAAGAGAATCCGCACTCAGATTATCAGACTTCAAAAGAAGCAAACAGCAGTTAGGGCAAAAGATAAGATTGCCTGTTGGCTCACTCGAACTTCCGATCTTGAACAAATCATTGAGAAAATCCAAGCTCGTCACCAAACAAATCAGGAAGATCTTTAGGATGTCATCTACCGGATCAAAATCATCAAGCTATTTATAACTTTATCCTAGCCACGGGATGTGTGGTATAAATAAAAACGCTTGTCAAATCTTGACTATGTACAGTAAGAAGGCAAGTTATTTATAAAGGCAATCCCGTTTCGTATCTTATTGTTTCCAACTTATCGCTCTTTCATCATCATTTCCACCAATTGCATCATTATCTCCGTCTTCATGAATCATACCATAACCCCTAAGTGCTTAAAATTCAAAAATAAGCATTTCTCTTTAAGCATTTTAAGCATCACATTTTCTTTTAAGTATTACCTTTCAAAACTTGTGATGTCATTCTTACTACGCGTTATCTTGTGTTGATAGAATGCCTCCCAAAAGGACGTCAACATCTGAAACACCGGCCATAACTTTAGCTGCCATCCAGCAACTAATTAATGATGGCATTTCCTCAGCTCTAAAAGCACAAGCTGCATCAATGGCAAGTGATAGTAATCCCAATAGGAACACCGGACCTACTGGAACTCCTGTAGCAAAAACAAGAAACTATAAAGAGTTCGTTAGCTGTCAACCTTTCTACTTCAATGGTACGGAAGGAGCAGTTAGCCTCATTCGCTGGTTTGAGCGGACTGAATCAGTATTTTCTCGTAGCCACTGTGCCGAAGAAAACAAAGTGACATATGCTACCGGTACTTTAACCGATGATGCCCTATCTTGGTGGAATTCATACGCACAACCTATTGGAGTAGATCAAGCCAATCAAATCACTTGGACCGAATTGAAAGGACTCTTAACCGATAAGTATTGCCCTCGAACTGAAGTCAAGAAGATGGAAGACGAATTTTACAACTTGACGTCCCATGAAAAAATGATCATTAAGACTGATATTAGGAGATTTCAAGAAATTGCCATCTTATGCCCAAAACATTGTACCAAACGCCGAGAAGTATATAGAAGTCATTCATTAGTGGATTACCAGAAGAATGAAAGGAAATGTTATGCCTTCGAAGCTCGAATTTGGAGGAAGCATCAACGGAGGCCAGGATTAATGGATCAGATAATAAAGCATGATTCTATGCAAGAAGCTAATGATCGTAAACGAAAGCTTGAGGATAAGGGAAACATCATCAATAACAACTATCAGAATAACTATAACAATAACAACAATGATCACCACCAGCAGCAGAACAGGAAGCAAGAAACCTTCAGGACTTATACTGCCACCAATGGGTATACTGGAAATCGTCCATTGTGTGAAAGATGCACCCTACATCACATAGGTCCTTGTACTTTCAAATGTCGAACTTGCAACAAGATAGGTCATCTGACCAAGAACTGCAGAAGACCGGCTACTAGAAACAACCAACAAACAGTATCCGTAACCTGTAATGCCTGTGGAAAGAAAGGACATTATGCGAGTCAATGCTCAAAAGCAAACAACAGGGCCACAGGAAAACATAATTAGAGATGAGCTTAATTTTGTTCACTTTAGGATTTCTACCCTAGAAACAACTCTCGAGGATATTCAAGTTCATCAAAATCTTCTTCAATCTGAAAACTTCAATCATCAAGCCACAATCCTTGTCGTTTGTTACTTTATTTTAGAATCCTACTACGAGATACGTAACATAAGTATCAACTCTTTAGAGTTTCATATGTAAAGCTATCCATGAAATAATAAATTGATGATTCCATTACATCTTGTTATCTGATGATATCAAAACTCGACACCATTTGTCAATTCCACTAATTCTATTATGTTCAACTCTAAATACTTTCCTCATTCCTTTGCAACATAATTTATCATCCTCGATTATATGGGCTGTCAGAGTACAATAAATCTCAACTAATTATCTAACATTCATGATAATAATCATTTCTACACATTACCATATCGTGTTTTTATGCTTAGGTAAGACGATTTATGATCATCTTAATGAAATGAATTAGGTCACTTCTTCATTTGAATAAGGAAATTATAAACCTCTGAACTATGAATTTATAAAATTCTCAGTTGAACGCTTCTTTTTGTAAGTGATAAAATTATAAATAAGTAGGCTTAAGTATATAACATACGTACAAACAAGTTTCTTTCAATCCGTTTGTACAAACAATTCCTTAATCATTATAAATTTTTAACTTCATCATCTATTCATTTCAAAAATCTGTATCTCAATCCGTGATTAGAATCTATTACAAAACTTCATAATCATTCTTGGAAATCCATCATTCCATATCTTCCGGTATTCAAAAACTTTCTGTTATATTTACAACATAATAACAAGGAAACACACAAGATCTTATAACACAGTCAAATGATTTCAATACCACTAGGTATGAAAATTTTGACAAAGACTTGTGATAGCATTCTTATTCGATGTTGACTTTTAAAGGTTAATGAATAGCGATTCTTTACGATCAGAGTAGCGCAGCAGAAGCATGGTGGGCCCATAACCCACAGGTTCCACAAATCAAAGTATTTCATCCACCCAGGTTCTATCAGGATCTGAAGAAATTCTATTGGCTGTCATCAAGAGGTGTAGTCTTGAAAATAAGTAGACGTGTGAAAGGAAGTAATTATAATTATGGTGTACAACATAATTATAAATGCATCACACACGTGGACTTGTGACCTTGATTAGCCTAACTTAAATTCATGCCCAATACCTACATCTATTCCCAAACAATACCACTGTAACTTTCAATTAAATCTCGGGACGAGATTTCTGTAAGGGGTGGAGACTATAACAACCTAAGAATTTTCATCAAATGCAAAACCTATTTTACTATTATCACAATTGTACGGGGAAATTTTTCGCTTTATTACATTACTTATATATCTCAGTATGTCATAACTAAAGTAGACGAGCTCACGCAACCTATCTATGGAAATTATGTCTTCATATATGTCAAGCAAACATCATAACATGTCAAGTCAATATCATAATTATCTTATTACAAAGTACATTATTCCTATAATGTACCATTCGCAACGTTATATCTAAACGGGCTTTAAACCGTTATCATATATCTCTAAACCCTAATTTCCGTGAAGGGTTAATATCTAAAGTGAATGCACAAGCTACTAAAGCATATGTACAAGTAATATAACATCTCATTTGAAATATAAACTCCCTCCAAGTCAAGTATAAGTTTTCAAAGCACAATGTATAAGTCATTGATGCACAATATCCAAAATAGCCGTTTTACCTCCGTTTTCCTAAGTAATCTTGTACAATCTATTAAGTACAAGTTATAAGCAAGTCATGCATTTCATTCAACTATATTACATTCTAATTTATGATTCACAAGAAATTCCGTGTTAGAAACCTAAACGAGCTAAATACATAAATCTATGTCCGTTTATATTTTATCCGTTTTAAACCTCAACCAACACTCAAATAAGTTGTAATAACTTATTTTACAATCATATAAATCCTATTCAATCATTATTTCATCATTACCTCATCATCTTATTTCATTTGTACGTAAAACGAAATCCATGAAACCCTCAATTTCTATTGGTTATTTGGACCCGTTTACTCGTTTTAACCATTTTAATCCCAAACAAGCAACCAGTCACTGGTTTAAAACTCAATAATATGAGTTTACAAATCATTATTTATCATTATCTTAGCAATGTGCAAGGAATTAAAGCCTAGAAAAACTTAACAAATCCAATATAAACCCTAATCCAACCCACGGCTTAATTATCTCATTTCGACCCATTTTAACTTAAACCAACGATCAATTCTCATTTATAATCCTTAATACAAGGTCTAGGGTCAGTATTCTATCATCTTAGATCCATTACACACGAATTATAAGCATGAAAAGACAAGAAAACCCTAATTGCACCCATTTGGAACCCGCGACCTCATTTCTTCATTTTTGACCTGTTTAATCAACAATTGCTAAATCCTATTGACACTCCTTATTACAAACCCTAAGATCATATTCTAATCACTTTTGATCATTGTACACGAAAGGTAAGCCCAAAAACTCACAAAACCCAAACCGAACCCAAAACAGACCCGTGAAGGTTCATGGCTCATTTTTACCCATTTAAAACTCTTCCCATGTGCAAGCACCTCAATGAATCACCCACATGTATCCTCAAGCAGCTTATGCACCTGCTTAAACAATCCCATGGCCAAAATTGAAGCCACATGAACCCCTTTTAGCTCAAAATAGCTGTGGCAGCCTCCCATGGTATCCAACACCATTGCTCTACATCCTAGACCTCCACATCTGGTTTTATAGCTTCAACACATCCCCTAATAGACCTCACACATGTCCTTGATCAGAGATAGAGGTTCCTTAACCTCCTTACCTTCAAACGAGTATAAATAGAGCTCTCTAGTCTTCATTCAAACTCGCACCCACCTTCATCTTTCTATAACCCATTTGGCAGCAATCCTTTGCTCCCTTATGATCCTAGGATCATTAAAGAAGATCAAGCAAGCGAAGCTTTGAAGATTTGAAGCCCCGGGAACAAGATACAAGGCGTACGAGTGGAAATACTACCCGAAATGACCCATTTCCACCATTTTTGCTCCTTGAAGCTCAAACCCAGGTTCTAGATATTCTACTTCTGCTCCTACACTTTTATAATGTTCATATGATCCTAAATATACTCTTGTTAAAGTTTCATAACTCAATTCATGATCATTTTCCGTTTTGATCCAAAATCGTACACCCGAAACCCTAATTTCGCGTTTTTCTTAAAACTAAATGTCATAATGGTTAAATATTGTTATATCTTCCTGCATGCTTAACTAACGTTAAAATAAACACTTTGATTTATTATTGAAGGATCTGATTAAAACCCTGCGTGTTTACGTTTTGGAAACCCTAATATAACCGTTTATTTTGCTTTCTAAGCTAACGAATCATTATTTTAAACTTGTGTTACGTTTAAAACTTCATATTTTTAGTTTATTATAACTTTTAATTATCTTTTGAAATGTTAAATATAAGTGTGCAGGCTATTTTGTAAATGACTTTTAGAATGTTAAAATAAGCTTGCATGGCAATTCGGACTTGTTTTACAAAAGTATTCCATGCATATATATCGTAACTTTCTAAAATTCATAACTAAATGGACTGGAAACGTCATTTTATCAAAGTTATAACTATAGGGGTCTATTATGTTACTTTTCAAAGTGCAAGGTTTACTTGGTATATCTTTTAAACTTGAAGGACCAAACTCGTAAAAGTGCAAACTCCAAGGGTATATTTTGCCACTTTTGATTCTCAAGGGTCTAAAATGTAACATTTTGAAAAGTATAAAAACACATTCAAAACATTACAAGACATAACTTTAATTAACGCTTGTCGTGCTTAACATTTCCAGATATTGAATAAAACGCTTAAAACCGAATACTAGGGAGCTTCATATTAAGAGGTTTCATCTTGGTATTACGTTCTGACTGAGTTGTTGGGTTTACGATTTAAAGTGCCCTAGCTCCTCAAACGTTTACTGAATGACTTCTGAATTATGATGGCCCGAACGGTGATACAATAATTCCAAACTCTCCAATTAAACTCATAACTCTTAAAAATCAAAGTTCTAAAGTACAATCTTCCTAAGACTTGACATATTTACTCAGGTTGCGTGACGTGGCTGTTTACTATCATTTTGCTATATCAACCTTTCCCCGTTAAGATTGTGATAAGGTCGTCAGCTTTCATTCTGAAATAATTATTGCATCTACCTATCAGGTGAAGTTCATAACCTCGCCTTTACTTATTTACATGTTTTATAAACCCGCGAGGGGGATACATGCTTGTTACAAACTCTTTTACATACTCGTTTATCTTATAACAATGTGATTACTTTTCAAAGACTTAGTGAAGTTCATAACCTCGCCTTTACTTATTTACATGTTTTATAAACCCGCGAGGGGGATACATGCTTGTTACAAACTCTTTTACATACTCGTTTATCTTATAACAATGTGATTACTTTTCAAAGACTTAGTGAGTTCATAGCCTCACTTTTAATCTCTTTAATGTTTTCATAAACCCGTGAGGGGGATACATGCTATAAATTACGAATACAAGTGTTTTTCCAGACTATATGCTAATCTGATATACCATTACAATTAATGTCTAAGTTACTTTATGCCAAAAGTCCCTCATTATCATGGACCATTAATCACTTACGGGTGAACGCGAATATTGTGGATAGATCTATCGGGATTGACGAATCCTGTTTGTGTTAGCCGGATAGGTAACCAAACACACTATATTTGAATTTCATAGGTATATGGCAATTACCTACACCGAGGGCCATTATCTCTCTATATATATATCACATCATTTTGGGTATATATATACACTAGTCAGTTTGTGTGCCATGAGCTTAGACCAGACTATACTATACCAGACAAGACCAAACAGACCAAACAAGACAATAACGCAGTAATACACTGTTACTACAATAATTGCATTCGTTGCAATTATACAAATAACGGGTATATAATAACGTGACCCAAGATCATAACAATAACATTTTCATAATAATTGTGTTTGTACAATTATTACACTATGACTTGTATTCAAACTGTTTATCAAACCTATGAATTTCACTCAACCTTTGTGTTGACTTTTTAGCATGTTTATCTCAGGTTATTGAGCAATATATGGCACAGAGTGGCATGGACTCGAAGATGGCTAAAACTTGTTATCATTTACATTGTATGTAACTAGATTTTGGGACCTGCCGTTGTAAAACTCTGATTTTAAATGAATGATAACGTATCTTTTGAACAAACGTCTCTTTTGGGTCATTTTCTATGATTATGATTGTTGTTTCCATGAAGTAATACCCCAGATTAGCTTCCGCTACTATATTGTAAAAATGGGGGTGTTACAGATTGGTATCAGCGCCATGGTTATAGAGAACAAGGTCAAAACCTTAACTATAACCACATTTCTTTTTCAGCCATCAAAGTCCTCCGTGCCACTACAATCCGGATCAGTATGTAAAGATACATATCTATTATACTATATTATATCATAAATAACTTATGTTATTTACAACTAGGTTGTTAACAGAATGATGTCTTCTCCCAACCGCTCTACTTCTGATATTGAGGATGCTTTTTCCTCTATGAATATTCTTAACTATACTTCGGTCTCATCGGATTATTTCCCAGCTTCATCGGGAAGCATTTCTTTTAACTCTTCGGAAAACTCTAACGATAATATGATTCCACCGGTATTCTCATCTTTCTACAATAATACTTATTTGAAGGACGTACAAGCATTTTATGCTAAGGAATTACCTATTTCATCACCAGATCCTATTACTCCACCAGCTATTTTGACTCCATCTCCGGTATTACCACCATCATTACTATTTGATCCTCGATATTTCTTTGTTCCTGAAGAACTATTACCACCTAAGAAACGAATATGTTCCCCATCTTCTTCCTCAACTACGTTATCTAATCCATCTCAGAATCAAACCCGTAATTTGGTATCACCATCTTCCTCAGTTTATACTCCTACCGCACCTCAGATATTAGAAATAGGAAAAAGTTCAATTAAGATGCATCTGAAACATCATGAGGAACAAATCGAAGATATTTTGAATTACTTAGATGAACTCTCTTTTCACCGCATTGAGAAAATGGAAGAAGGACGTATTAATGGTAACGAACTAAAGACCGAACTTAAGAGAATCCACACTCAGATTATCAAACTTCAAAAGAAGCAGTTAGGGCAAAAAGGTTGCCTTTGCTCACTACAGAATTTCCTATCTTGAACAAATTATTGAGAAAATCCAAGCTCGACACCAAACAGATCAGGAAGATCTTTAGGATATCATCTACCGGTTCAAAATCAACAAACTCTTAGACTAGTTATAGCTTTATCCACGGGATGTGTGGTATAAATAAAAACGCTTGTCAAATCTTGACTATGTACAGTAAAAAGGCAAGTTATTTATAAAGGCAATCCCATTTCATATCTTATTGTTTCCAACTTATCTATCTTTCATCATCATCTCCATCATTGCATCATTATCTTCGTCTTCATGAATCATTCCATAACCTCTAAGTGCTTAAAAATTAAAAAATAAGCATTATTCTTTAAGCATTTTAAGCATCACATTCCCTTTTATTACTTTTCAAAACTTATGATATCATTCTTACTACGTGTTATCCTTTGTTGATAGAATGCCTCCCAAAAGGATGTCAACATCTGAAACACCAGCCATAACTTTAGCTGCCATCCAGCAACTAATTAATGATGGCATTTCCTCAGCTCTGAAAGCACAAGCTGCATCAATGGCAAGTGCTAGTAATCCCAATAGGAACACCGGACCTACTGGAACTCCTGTAGCAAAAATGGGAAACTATAAAGAGTTCATTAGCTGTCAACCTTTCTACTTCAATGGTACGGAAGGAGCAGTTAGCCTCATTCGCTGGTTTGAGCGGACTGAATCAGTATTTTCTCGTAGCCACTGTGCCGAAGAAAACAAAGTGACATATGCTACCGGTACTTTAACCGATGATGCCCTGTCTTGGTGGAATTCATACGCTCAACCTATTGGAATAGATCAAGCCAATCAAATCACTTGGACCGAATTGAAAAGACTCTTAACCGATAAGTATTGCCCTCGAACTGAAGTCAAGAAAATGGAAGACGAATTTTACAACTTGGTTGTGAAAGGAAATGATCTTAAGACTTACATTAGGAGATTCCAAGAATTAGCCGTCTTATGCCCAAACATGGTACCAAACTATCACACAGGAGTTTGACACTTTCAAGTGTCGAGCTTGCAAACAATGTTAGGACATCTAACCAAGTATGTAAGAAACAAAGATCAACCACTAGAAACAATCTATCTGTAACTTGTAATGCCTGTGGAAAGAAAGGACATTATGCGAATCAGTGCTCAAAATGACAAACTATACTAGGCCAAAGAAGGAAGATACTTAGAGCCAATCTGCTTTTGTTCACGTTGGAGTTCTACCATAGAAAAACAACTTATCGAGGATATTCAAAGTTCATCAGAATCTTCTTCAAATCTGATTACTTCAATCTTTCAAGCCACTTCTTGCTCGTTTGTACTTTTTTCTAGAATTTTACTACAAGGTACGTAAGCATAAGTTTCAACTCGTTTTTAGAGTTTCATTGTAAAGCCATCCATGATTATTATTATTTTGTGATGATTGCAGTTTCATCTTGTTATATGATGATATTCAAAAACTCGGACCCATTTTTTTGCCAATTCCATAGGAGTCTATTATGTTTAAACTCTGAATTATATCTCCCATACCTTTGCAACATAAATTTTCATCCCCGATTATATGGGCGTCAGTACAATCAACATCTAAATATTTTTCTTACCTTTCATGATAATATTCTTTTTCTAAAACATTACCATATCGTATTTTTATCTTAGGTTTGTTTTTTTAAAGACGATTTTATGATCATACTTTTTGATATATGATTAGGTCATTCTTCATTTGATAGGGAATTATAATTCTCTGGAACTTTGAATTTATAAATTCTCAGTTAACAAGATGCTGGATGCATTCTTTTTGTAAGTGCAAATTATAAATAAAATTAGGCTAATGTTATTACATTCTACAAACTAAGTTTATTTCAATCCATCCTTATTCATTATCATTATTACCTTCCATTATCATTTATTAACTTGATCATTGTTAATTTCTAAATTGGTTTCTATACATATTAGCAAATCTCTAACTATCATTCTTAAAATACACTTATGATCTCCGTATTCACTAAAAATTCTCTGTTATATTTTGCAACATAATAACAAGGAAACACACAAGAATCTATAAATTCCAAATGTTTCTTTAACAACAGGTATGAAAATTTTGACAAAGACTTGTGATAGCATTCTTATTCGATGTTGACTTTTAAAGGTTAATGAATAACGATTCTTTACGATCACAGTAGCGCAGCAGAAGCATGGTAGGCCCATAACCCACAGGCTCCGTAAATCGAAGTATTTCATCCAACCAAGTTCTATCAGAATCTGAAGAAATTCTATTGGCTGTCATCAAGATGTGTGGTCTTGGCTTATTTAGTAGGTGTGTAAAGAAGGTAATATATTTTTGGTGGCTAACAATTATTAAATTTTCAATAACAACGTTAAATTGTAACACTTGATTAGAGTAACCAAATTCTTGCCAAGTACTACTTCCTGTCATTACAACTTTCAATTAAATCTCGGGACCAGATTTCTGTAAGGGGTGGAGACTATAATAACCCAAGAATTTTCATCAAATGCAAAACCTATTTTACTATTATCATAATTGTACGGGGAAATTTTTCGCTTTATTACATTACTTGCATTGCCAATATCTTAATATGCTATGGACTGGCTATACTAATGTAAGACGAGCTCACACCTACCTATGGCAGTAATGGGCTTATTTGTATTAGATAAATTCATAACATTCAAGTCAATATAATCATATTCTTTTTACTAAGTACATTATTCCTATAATGTACCATTACAATGTTATATCAAATGGGGCTTTAAACCGTTATCGTTTGCTCTTAAAAACACTAAATCCTTGTGGGTTATTATTTAAAATGAATGTTCTAGCTAACTATATAGCAATTTGTTCTATTGTTAATTATCAATTTCTCTTATGGAATATAAATTTCTCTCCTAGAAGTACAAGTCTTTAATAATAATGTATAAGTCATTAATACACAGATATCCAAAATAGGCGTTTTTCAACTCAGTTTTTCTAAGTAATCTTGTACCAATCTATCCAAAGTATAAGTTACAAGACAAAATCATGCATTACTTTCTTCTAAACTAATTCATTCTCAATTCATGATTGCATAAGAATTACGAGTCTCTGATAACCATAACCCGACAGCAAACAACTAAACTGTGATACCGGTTTCTTTGTTTTTTATCCATTTTTTTAAAACCTAAACCAAACACTCATATAAGTTTTAATAACTTATTTTACAACTTTGTCAATTCTCTTTCATCATTATTTTATCATCTCATATATTTATACTAAAATTGAATCCGAGAGAACCCCTAAACGTACCTAAATGGATCATTCAACTCGTTTACTCGTTTTTAACCTTTTTAATCTCGAACAATCAAACAAGTGTCATTGTAAACTTATAATATAAAGTTTAAAATCCTTGTCTATCCTTCTTTTGGCATGGTACATGAATTATAGCTGCAAACAACCTAATAGAAACCCTTATTTGCCCTAATTGATACCCGCGGCATAATCTCACATTCATTTTGAACCATTTTATACCCAAATCACTTACATCTTGTTTATATTTTTATATTGTCCTAGAGTCTGTTACCTAAATCTTTCATATTCAAGCTTTCTTGGAAATACAAGCTTGAAACTCAAGGAAACCTAATCGATCCCATAATGTCCCCGCGACCTATTTTCTAGCTTATTTTTCATCCCATTTAAAACCTTCCCCCAAGTGCAAGATCTTCAATGAATAATAAAAAAAGTACCTTGGCCTCACTAAACAGCTCTTGACACCCCAACCAGGCTATAACATTTATTGGTCTCAAATGATTGCCTACTTGAGCACCATTGTTGGCATTTAAGAACATGGATGCACATGTTTTCACTATGTTCTTGATAGCTTCTAGCCGTATCCACAGATTCCCCATAGCTACTACTAACTCACCCTCATAAGATGTCATGTGTCCTAGATCAAATTACAATGAAACCTTTGGCCCTTAGGGTTCATTGCATATAAAAAATTAGAACTAAAAACCCTTCATTCATTTTCATCCCCCACTTCTTCTTTCTATAACCCAATTGAGCAAACATTATCTGCTCCATATGATTCTAGGATCATCTAAGAAGATCATTCAAGCAAAGCTTTTAAGAATTGAAGCCCCGGGAACAAGATACAAGGCGTACAAGTTGAAATACTACCCGAAATGACCCATTTCTACCATTTTTGCTCCTTGAAGCTCAAACCTAGGTTCTGTATGTTCTAATTCTGCTCCTACACCTTTATAATGTTCATATGATCCTAAATAAACTCTTGTTAAAGTTTCATAACTCAATTCATGCTCATTTTCCATTTTGATCCAAAATTGTACACCCGAAACCCTAATTTCATGTTTTTGCTTTTTCTCTTATGATATGATTGTTATAACTTTTGTTATAATCTATACCATAAGGTTTAAATAACATTATAATATGTTATCTTGATAAACTATGAAAGTATTTGAGCTAAATCCCGCGCGTTTTCATTTTTTAAACCACCTAATATGACCAGTTTTGCTTCCTAGCTTAATTGAATCGTTTAATTTTTAACTTGCGTTGTATTAAATCTTCATATTTTAGTTTTTTATAACTTTTAATATTCTGTTGAAATGTTAAAATATGATGCTTGGCCAATTTGGACATGTTTTTAAAAAATTTAATTCAATGCAAAAGGGGTATATATCGTACTTTCAGTAACTTTTTACTAAAAGAATAAAAAATGTCATTTTATCAATAGTTATAACTACACGGAGTCTATTAGTCACTTTTAAAGTGCAATTTTTCTCGGTATATCTTTTATAGCAAAGGAAAAAATTATAAAAAGTGCTATCTTTGCGGGTATTTTTTGCCACTTCTTCATTCTCATGGGTCTAAATGTAACATTTGCAAAAGTTTAAAAATGTATTCAAAACCTACATAATCATAACATTTAATTCAATGCTTGACGTGCTTAATCATCTCCTGTTTTTGATCAAAAACGCTTAATACCGATTATAGTTACAATACCTTGGGAGCTTAATTTTAAGAGTTAATCTTGGTTTTATGTTTGAACTGTGTTGTTGGGTTTACAATTTAAAGTGCATAGATTTTCTGGAAGTATTCTGAAATTGATGGCCCGATCGTGATACATAATTCCAAACTTTCAAATCAAACTCATAACTCCTCTAACAAGATATAATGTACAATCTTCTATGACTTGACATATTTACTCGGGTTGCTGTGTCGTAGTGTTTATTTCATTTTGCTATATCATACTTTCCAGTCTTAGATTGTGATAAGGTCGTCTGCTTTAATACTGAAATATTTTTTGCATCTACCAATAAGGGGATGTTTAATACCTCGCCTTACTATTTTACTTGTTTTATAAACCAGGCAAGGAGGATTAATGCTTGTTTCATGAACTCTTTTAAATACTCGTTTATCTTTAAAACCATTTGATTACTTTTCAAAGATATTAGTGAGTTTATTAACCTCGCTTTTTACTTATTTACACATGCTTTATTTACCTGCGAGGGGGATTCATGCTCAATTGTTTTTAATTATACACAAGTACTTAAGAACGATAAGGTGATGTTCATTAAATCGAATTTACTTATTTAAATGTTTTTATAAAAACCGCGAGGGGGATACATGCTTGTTACAAACTCTATTACATACTCGTTTATCTTATAACAATGTGATTACTTTTCAAAGACTTAGTGAGTTCATAGACTCACTTTTAATCTCTTTATGTTTCATAAACCCAGTGAGGGGGTTTAATGCTGTAAATTACAGAAATACTAGTGCATTCTTCCAGACTATAGGCTATCCTGATACACTTTATTCAGATACTGTCTAGTTTACATTATGCCAAAAAGTCCTCTTTTTCATGGGACCAATTATTTCACTTTCGGGTGAACACGAATATTATCGATAGATCTATCGGGATTGACGAATCTTGTTTGTGTTAGCCGGATAGGTATTTTTCCAAAACACTATATTTGAATTTTCTTAGGTTATATGGCAATTACTCACCAAGGGCCATTATCTCTCTCTTATATATATATACTTTTTAAGATATAATCACATCATTTTGGGTATTATATATACATTAGTCAAGTTTGTGTGACATGAGCTTAGGACCAGGACAAGGAACATGGACCAACAGACCAATCCAGACCAAAACAAAAGACAATAATGCAGTATTACAACTGGTTAACTTTGTTAATTGTATGTCGTTGCTAATTATTAACAAATATACGGGTATATAGTAACGTGACCCATAGTATTAACAATACCATTTTCATAATAATGGTGTTTGTACATTATTATATTATGACTTTGTATTCAAACTATTTATAAACCTATGTGTTTCACTCAAACCTTTGTGTTAACTTTTTAGCCATGTTTATCTCCAGGTTATTGAGCAATATACGGCATGGTGTGGCATGGCGACTCGATAGATGGCTTAAACTTGTTCATTTTTCCACATTGTATGTATTTGTTTTGGGGGGACATGCCTTTGTAAACTCTGATTTGTAATAATGTTAACGTATATTTTAAACAAACGTCTCTTTGGGTACTTTTTCATGATTATGATTGGTTGTTTCCATGAAGTAATTCCCCAGATTTGCTTCCGCTGCTATATTTTAAAATGGGGGTGTTACAAGCTCACACTGACGCACTTCATAATAATCAAGTAAATTATACAAGCAAAGGTTAGGTCTGCAACTGCCAATGCCCCTAGAGAACTATTTTAGGATAGTTTTTAAGGGTATTCTCATTTTAATTGGTTTAGTTATAAATAATACTTTTGTTATAGATACTATATTGAACATCTGCAATCAAAACAAAAACCCACACACAAACAAACAACCACCCAATAATCCCCCTTTAACATGGATCATTAAGTCATTTCTTATGTTTAACAATTTATGTTTCTCAATATAGACATTTGAATAGATTACCAAACCTATTACGATTTTATCTAATTATATTTGGGTGCGGCCACACATACATATGTTCAATCATCAGTGGGGCACACCGTGGTATCTTATCGGATATCATGTTGATAAACAACATCCTATTTTTGACTGCACAGTGTCCGTTATGTGTTTCATACCCCTCCTAAAAATGGATTTTATTGGATCCTTCATAAGGTCATACATTAAAACCAGATCAAAGATTTGACATTCCACACACACACAATCCTACTTTGCATTTAAGTTTTGGGATATCAAGAGCTTAAACATCTAGGTGATTAATTTTTTCGCCTTTCCTGTAGTGAATGCTCGTAGGTTGGGTCAGTCCAATGTTCATCCAATGAACAACATATGAGTTTGGCGGTATAATCCATTAATATTCATACCATACGGAATTGACAATACACTCACATTTGCCTTATTTCTAATGATGCTACTGTATCATTTACTGTCAAGGGAACAGTTAGGAATAAATAAATTATTCATGATTTAACATACATATAGAAACACAGTTGGTATGAATGAAGATGATCATACAGGTATTTCAATTCATTTGTTTAATACAACTGCTTTACGTTTGATTATCTAATAATTAAAAATAGATATCATGAGAACTATAGCAGGTCGAAGTTTTCAATTGTTCCTAGCATGATAAACATGTGTGGTACAAGGACATTGACTTTGTAAAAAAAGTACCAACTAACGTTATAATCTTAGTGACCTTTATGAATACTTGGTTCAAATACTCACAAGCAGTTGAAGGTTTTGAATTATACGTCGATTGCATTTTTGTTTATGTGCGTTAAAAGTGCTTATACATTAATAGGTAGCATCGCCATATCAATTTACTTAGGTTGTCTTGAAGCAAGCAAAACCACCTATATGAGACCGTCTCTTAACAGCTTCCCAAACGAATAAGTATTCTTATTCTTGAATGAATTGTTCATTCATATGCTTTCACAATAAAGCTTGTAGTAGTCAACAAGTTTTTTCATTTATGATGAAATCCTGGGCTTTGACGAGGGATTGAGAATCTTTCAATTCAAAAAATTAAGCATTAGTGTATAAAAAACTCAACACTAAATCTCAATTATTAATAATCCCCGTAAACACTTGATACATGTCGTAGTACTTTGCAGGCCTTTTAGAATGTTCCTTTTATTGTTGGGTTATTTTGACTTTCTCTTAGATACTATGGTTTTAGGCTCATCTTGCATTCATGCAAGTGTTATAATTAGTCTAATACATATCATGACATTCATAATGAAACCTTTAGCTAAACTAAACTTTTTCATGTATGTGTTCAACTCATCAGGTGAGATTTGTATTTGTGTATTGCTCTTTTGATGTCCTCATTGTCATGTTAGACTTAGTTATTCGGTTGTTTATCCTTGTTAATCAGTTGTTTTAAGGTTGTATTGTTTTATTTTAGATATATCTACAATTGTTTGTAATATTTTATTCCAAAATAAAGATTAAAAATATAGCTTAGGTGAAATAATTATTTCGAATATGTGTAAAATATTGATCTTAAGAATAAAACAAACTTATGCTTATCGTCTAGCGTTAGGTGTTGTACTCTGGAGTTCTCTTTGTTTTTAATCATAAATATATATTGTTGATTTAAACTTTAAGATTCACCTAATAGATGAAAGGACTCTATCCATTACTTGGATTTTTCATTCTTGCCACATTTTCTAAAGATAACTTAGATTCATAAACCCTTTTGATTAACACAACGTCCTCGCAAAGGTAATCATTCAAGGAGTTTGACATCCAATTGCCATATTTCATATTCATGAAATCAAGTATGGTAATTAATATCTTTATTCATTTAACTTGGCCAAGGCGAAAAGATGCATTTATCATATTACTGTTGCTTGAGTATAGTTTATAAACACTTTTCACAAGGTCGTGCGTTTATATGTGTGTACATTTTTAATCCTATTAGTCTCCTCCTAGAAGAAAAAATTTAACTTTTTGTCTTATCCGTTTGGGAAAGAGCAATTCAATATTCTTAATAAATGTTTTTCTTTTCATGGACTATATATCAACATTTATTATATCAGTTAGCTAGGTGTATTCTGGAAGGGTGTGTTAAGAAGAGACTTTCTCTAAAAACAGATGCTCCCACTTGCTTCGTGTAAGAGGAGACTTTCTCCGAATACGCAGTAAGTCGAGCAACAATAAAATTGTTCTTGTTTATGATGTATAATGTACGCTGACAGTTCTTGACTCCAGTTTGCTAATAACACGCTTAACATAATCTCAACAAAATCAAAACTTCAACTAAGACTTAATGGGAGGGGGGTCTTAACATTCCATAAACATGATGTTGTCTTTGTTTCCTTCTTGGTTAGTACCAATGTTGAGTAAACACGTTGCTTTACTCAATTTGTTAAACCTTGATAAGATTAGGAGTTCAGGGTAGTTAAAAGTTATCTTATAATCATACTATATCATTAGGTTTGATTTTACATAGATAGACATTACCATAGTGATGTGGTATTCTTGAGTAATGGGTTTATGGACATTATCACACATTCTTTAGTTATACACAAAATTCCCTTTGGATCACATATTGACAATTTATTCATTCCATTCTTGGCATTAACAGTAAATTTTCAAGCCAATTTGCATGCTGTTAACATAGAAGTTTTAGAGAAGTTCTTGGAATTTATTACTTGTCTTATCTAGCAAGTATTATAACATTATTGCTTAACATTACGTTATAATTTTTGAACTTTTCAATGACTAAATGTAACATGTCGTGACAAAGAGACACATGACAAGTTAATAGCTTACTTTATAAGTCTTAGTAAAGTTCATGGACCTTACTGTTTATGTCTTTACTATGTAGTCACAAGAATTATTATTTTTGTTTATTAATCGCAGAATCTTGGCTTCAATAGTCTTTTTCAAGTTAATTACATACTTCTTATTGATGTCTTTACAAGAGGACACAATCATATTGGGCTAATACCTTATTACGTGAAATTTGATGAAGTTGGTATTTATTATTTCTTAACATCCAACATTCCGGGCGTCATTCATCGATGGTGTATAAAGTCCTAGTTTATATTAGGTTCTTACACTTGGGTTAGGAAAAACATTAGTCATATTGTTATGTGTTGTTACCTTGCACACATTTAGACTTATCCCAATATGTGCACGACATAACATTCTTACAAAGTGAGCATTTTATGGGAAGTGTTACGTATCCTGAGGACTTGTTGGTTTGTGTACTCCATGCTTATACTTTGTATGATAATTTGTATTGTCATAGATTTGTATGATTTAAGTCAAAACTTAAATATCATGTTTTGCATTACAAGTAATATAGACTTTTTGTCTTTTATAAGGCTAATCGTGAATATAGTATTGTAATGATAAAGGTTCAGGCATGCGACATCAGAAAAGCGACAAGTTATCTAATAGAATAATATGCAATGATTCTTATAAAATTATGATGCTTCATTTGTGAAAAGTAATGTATTATTTCAAGACCGACTAGAAATAAAACGGAGTCACTTACAAAGTGATAAGCTCATAGCTCCCACTGATTTTTAGACACATTAATGAGTGTCTATATCCAGTAGTAAATGCATTGCTCCCACTTGTTAAGACAACTTTATTGTGTGTCTATTAACAGTGAAAGTGGCAAGTTTACAATTTATTACTTTTTACTATTGAATATCTGCACATTATCACTATGTGAGCCTTCACAGCTAGTAACATGTACTTAGAATTCAAAGAAGTGCATTCCAGTTCTACTAATTTATTATTGGACTCAGTAATCATGCCATTTCTTCAACTTGAAAGTTTTGCATGCAAAATTCCGCCTTCATAATTACCTCAAGGTGTGTAGAATTTAGGAAAAATATCAAGTTAAGAAAATCTAGAAAACTGGCTATTAATTTCCTTTTCTCTTTCGCGATTTATTGAAATTTCCATTTCTAATTATTAAAACTCATACTATGTCATTGTTTGCTTCAAGATTGTATCATTTGGTATCTATAGAATCTACGTTCTTCTAGTCATCCAAAATAAGTTTGCAACGTTACTTAACCGTTTTACTTTTACAAGACAAAACGATTTCTCGAGTAAGTATGCTTTGAGTTTGATTAGGATTGGAAAATTCAAGTGTTCCTATTATAGCTTTCTTATACAAGTAGAAATGATAGGAATAAGTCTTTTTCTTACA
Organism: Tanacetum coccineum; assembly: GCA_026074375.1. Lineage (NCBI taxonomy): Eukaryota > Viridiplantae > Streptophyta > Magnoliopsida > Asterales > Asteraceae > Tanacetum > Tanacetum coccineum. The sequence continues at coordinate 106,920 of BQNB010001039.1, forward strand.
AGGAAAGAAGACTTAGTTTGTCTTCCTATTTTAAGTAAAGGAAACAAATTTCATTTAACCGTTTGTGTTGCATAAATGTCTTAATAGAAATTACGGAGTTCATTTAGTAATTTACGATAATTATCTTTTAAACTTAAATACCCTTGTTATAAATATAATACAAATTAATTTTACGAATAGGTATGATCTCATTGAGATTCCCCACCTTACACATATACGTTGATCTGCTAGCAATATTAGATCAATTGGTAGGTAGCGGTTTACCAATTGCAAAACCTGTTGCAATCTTAGTCCATTATGGGACTATGACATTTGTAAACGGAAGATTCATTGTCAGGCTGGCATGTTTAGTCCCATCCTTGCCTCGAGCCAAGGTCTCACCTGCTTAACTCAATTAAGTCATCCAATGCGAGAACATGTGAGAATATATCTAGGTCTCACGCATAGAGAATAATCACCTTGGGTTACACTTCACCTACGTCTCACGAAAGTGACGAGACATTTGCAAGTGTTCTATATCCAATTAGACAGCTTGACTTAAGTTTGATCGGGTATTATTTTTGATATAATGACATATGGTGTGTACGTAGGAAGCAATGAATACTTCTTTCATAGACAAGTTAAAAAAAATATTTTTAACTTAAGACTAATTCTTGTTTATTTCATTTTTGTGGACAAGTTGGTTATTTTCAATGGACTATTTTAAACCTTAGTGGTTTAATATATTTGTTTGTTACTAATTAATATTTTTAATAAAATCATAACATTTATTTAGAGTTATTTTTTTAATAATTCATTGTTTTGTTTATAATTATATTTAATCTTTTTAACCTATTTCTAAAGATTTGTTTCTAAAATAGGTTTGTGTTTTATTTTGTAGTTTTATAATAAACCTTTGCAAAGTTATATAATTCACAACATATATAAATGCAAACAAAAATACAACACAACCAAATGTTTGCTAAGCCCCAAACCGATGTAAAACCTATGCTTGGTCTCGTGAGCCATCTTGAGAACAAAGAAGTCATCCTAAGGGTTAACCACATTCCACTTGCCGGGCTCCATCTTGCTCCAATGAACACCTTCATGAGTAAGTGAAACCCCCATAATGAACTTGAAGCCCAAATAACTGCCAATGAAATTTCAGCTGGTTCGACAGGCTGTAACTCCTAGAAGGAGTTCATTCCCCTGTCTGGCATCAGTTGAAGAGTTGTACCCCATGAGTTTTACACTGCTCCCATACATTCAGTCTCTATACTCCTTATAGAACTCCCCGGGTTTCATTTTAGTGGAAGTTACTCCAGAGTTCTATTTACGAATTTGAATTTTTTGCACTTTAACTCTTGCACCATTTGAATAAAAACATCCGGTTACAATATTTTAGAATTGAATACATTTTCATGATCATTTAACTACTGTAAAAATGCCAAAAACTATAGCTACAATGAAAATTAAAAAAAACCATACAAAAAGAAGCCGAAACAAATGGCATAAACCAAAAATTAAATTTAATGCAATATCAAGCGAAACATAGTAAAAGTGGTCATGGTTTTCATCGTCTTTGCATAATAAATTTAATATTACATATATCATGTTATTAACATGGTGTTGGTTACGTCCATTACCAAACATGCATGTATTTGCATGGTTACAAAATGATTAACAAGAAATAAATTGTTTAAAGCCAACGAATCGAAGATATTATATTGAATTGAATTTAAACCCCGTTTTGTTCGTGTAACAATGGGCTTCTGGTTCACTTAGTTTTGTATTATAGAACTTATAATAAACCATTTAATTCAGAAATAATGCCAAGGCTGATTTAAGAAAACCGATTCACGAATCAGTTCCATAAAAGCGAGATTTAGGCCCTTTTACTCGTAACACGATAACAAAACCAATTAAGAATGCATTACAAATGATATGGAATCATACTATTAACAGATATTTATTCCCTATTTGGGTAAAATTATATTTCTAAAAATTAGCCTTAGTAGCGTTTTTAAATTATCCTTTTGATTCCATTAATAAACACGCGTTTTTAGCCCTTTTTTCGCATACATGATGATATTATGACTTCATATGATGGCTCGTGATAACACTATTGGTGATCGAATTAATGAAGATCATAAAAACAAACATTAAACGCAGTAGAAAAGCACATTTCAACGGTTCCATAGTGGTCATATTGATAATCAAAGAAAAAAACAAGAAAGTAATACCTTTGTAGCTTGGATCGGTAGAATCATCCGGGTGGGGACATCAAACCCCTTGCAAAATAACCAAAAAGTGGCTTGGATTAGAAACCATTGATCAAAATGGAGATCACATATATGTGTATACTCACTACACTTCCTTGTATACACAATTGGATGTTGTCATAACCCCGGTATCTTTTGATTTCAATTTGATTAATCAAGATACAATGTGATTCGGGATAAAAATAAGTACACAAAACACCTTCATAGGGGTCATGTATTTTGCCGTGTATTTATAGAGTTAAAGTAGGGAGAGATTTGGTAACTCATTATCTAAAATCATGAGTTTATTTCCCATATTTATTGAGGAATTTTATCAAACACAAATTATTTTTGCCAAAAGGATTGATCTTATCCCTTTTCTTTCCTCCATAGTGGCTGGCCCCTTATAGGGCTTCTTATGGGCTTTGACATTTGGTTTTTCTAGGCCATTAAACTAAGTACTTTACTTAGTTATTAGAAGCACGATTAGTGATCTCGTGTTACATGATGTATTTATTTATACAGTAATTACAATAAACAACGATATATTAATGTGTACCTCTGTGTTTATGTGTGTGTACCCCATCGGATAATACTTGTGTCTAGCCAGTATAAATTATTTATTATGATACGAGCATACTCTACACTTAACACCTGTGACTTATATTTGATTTTTCTATTTAGTTATTAAGGACTTAAAGGTATGCACACTTATCTCATTTTACTAGCTAGATTAGAAAATACTAACTAAACATATTGTTAAGCATATGTGGACAAACTATTAAATAATTCTTTTTTCATTAAGCTTTTTACCACTAATGTTGGACCACAAAACAATTCATGTGCGAAATATATGTAAAGGGTTGGCTGACTTGAAACGTACTATTTTGGACTTACAAGAGCTTATGTTGCTTTCCCTATTTTGACAAAGCTAACACAGGTTTGTATCATTTCAAAAAGTTTTTATTGGTTATACCTCTTACATTTTTCCATTTACAGTTTTGTAATTTATGTGTCATGCATCCTATGCCAAAGTTTAGATTCATCAGTTGTGGCTTTTGAAAAGAGACAAGTTAGACCTCCTTTAGGAACATTTTCTTTAAGTCAACCACTAAACTATTGTTCTTTCTAAGGAACTTTAAGTAAACAGGAACTTTCATAGTTAAACTTAAAGTTTGGAGTTAAAACATATATTCAGTGTCATTTAATGAGAACACTATTCTTTTTGTCGCAACATTTGTGTGGAGACAACTATAGAGGTTAAACTTTAACTATCTTACAAATTACACATTCTCAAATTCCTAAATTCCAGTTTTTTAATTATACTATGTCTGTGCATTTTCCATCACTCTTGGGGGTTTCCTACATATGGCAACATTTTCCTATATCAATTTCTTCTAATTTTAGTAAGTAGGACTGTTCCGTCATGTGCCTTGAGCATCCATGTCAATCCACTCATTTATCTTGAAATCTTGTTGTGGTTTTCCCCTACACATAAAGGTAAAGTAAAATACTCTCTTTTAGGGACACCTAAGCCATCACTTTGACTTGGAGCTGCCTTGTGTATTAATTATAATCAAACCTTTTTAGGTTGGTTGTTGCATTATTGTGTTTAGAATACATGATCTTTTACTTAGTCTTTGGTTTCCAATTCCAACCAAGCTGAGGCCATTAAAAGCATTAACCTGGTTGACCTTAAAAACATTAAGTACTGATTTTTTGGGCTTCTAGCTAGTATTATCTACTGCTTTTGGTCTAGCCAAGTATTAAAATTTTTATCCTTATACTAGTATTAACCCTTGATTAAAATTACTACTTTTTAGTTGTTGATGTTGTTGTTAATGGGTTCTTATAAAAAGTTGAATGTGTTTGTATTATAAATAACATTTTCATTGGTCTTGGCACTAATTCATTGTTATGGGTGAGCGTAGTATTAACTGGTCTTGTAGTAGTTAAGTGTATAACTTGGACAGGGACATTATTTTTACTACTTTTGGAACCATGTTTCCTTTTAGGGAATGGGGTGATTATTCTAGTAAAAGAAAAAAAAATTATGGTGATTCTCCCTTTTGAGTATAGTTCAACAATGGTTTTACCTAGTTTTTTTATTTAATATGTATTTGTTGGTTATTTTCAATCTTTATATTGGTGATCAAAAAATTCCAACACACATAACATAGCTTTGTGTTTAACATTCTCAAATAATTTCTTCACTAAGTCTCTGAGACTTCATATTTCAAGTTTATTTGGGTTTCCTTTTAAGACTATGTGTGTTCAGCTATTTTGATTAACCCTTGTTTAACAGTTGTTTTCCTAGGAGATTTTACTTGCTCTTTAGTATTTAACGAACTTATTTTAGCACAATTCTAGGTTTAACAGTTTTATTTTTTTTCTGTAACATCTTAGCCTGAGGCCACATTTTCTTCTCGCTATCAGACACCAATCCTCAATAATTGGAGCACCTTTGTTCTTCCTAATAACCTTTAGGCTTTGCTTTAGTAGTCTATAGCTTCACTTGGTTCTCCAAACTAAATGCTTACTTTAACTGTAGGCCCACTTATACTATACGCTCTTTCACAAACTCTTCTAGACCAGAGAATGGACAAATAAGGTTTGGAGGAATAAAGTTTCATGTTAGGGGGTGGAATAATCATTATTCCCCGTTTAACTATTTTGAATACTTTTCAACTTATATGAGTTCTTATTAGTTTCACTTAAATCTTTTTAGATAAGAATTTCTCAAGTTTTTATAATATGTGATGAATTTATTCTTTTTGTGTTTGTGCCACAGATCCAGATTATCCTAAGCTCTGTTAATGGGCTTATTCTCTTTTATTATTATGTATTTTCATCGTTTTTTTTTTTACTGGATATCTTTCTCTTACACATATACTCTAGTGTTTCTTATATACTTGAAGTCTGTCTTCAACAGTTCTCCGTTTACATGGTATTTTATAAGTTTTAGCAGTTTTTCGTTGATGTCCCCGGGTAGTCTGTGTTCGTTGGTATGGGGGGTCCTTGTAGGGTGGTAGCGGGTCTACTCGGGGGGGAGATATTAAATAAAAAAACGCGATTGGGGAAGTGGGGGTTTTGGTTATTTGGTGGGGGGGGCGGGTGGGTGGGTAAGTGGTTTAGGGGGGGTGGTAGTAGACTGCGGACCAGGGTTGTGGGAGGGGGAGGGGAGGGTTTGCTGGGGTAGTGACCTTTCCCTCTGTTTTGTGGGTTGTTTGGTTATTAGTTAACGTAGTTTAGTTTTCTTAGTTTTTTGATGTTGTGTGTGTATTATGAAATTGTGTGGCGTAATTCGACAATTTATGGTGGGGGAGGGTTGATGGGTGGAGGGTGAGGGTGTTAAGGAGGAGGAGGGAGTGGTTGCTATGACATCTGCACTGTTTTTAATTGTTAAATTCTGTTCGTATGTATTTGACAGGTGTTGGTGGCGAGGTGTTTTGGGTTGGATGGAGAGGAGAGCTAAGGGATACATTCTAAGTGAGGGGGGGGGGATGGAAGGGATGAGAGCTAGGTGGGGGGTCAAGAAGAAGAAGGGTGGAGAGTGGTGTGGTTGGGGTTTTGTTCGTGTATCCGCAGGTCTTGTCGTAGTAGAAAGTTGGTGTGTGAGTGTGGTGGGTGATGGTTGTGTGTGGTGTGTGAGTAGGAGACGGAGTGTTGTGTGATGGGTTTATTAATTGATTTGTGTATTGGGGGGCGGGGGGATGCGAGGGAGGGGGGTGGTGGGGACCTTTGGGTGTGTGTGGGGTGGTGTTGTTTGGGGTGGGTTGTGTGTTGTGGTGTGGTGTTGGTGGTGGTGTGAGTGGTGTGTGGGTGCTTTATGGGGTGTGTTGTGTGGCGTGTGGTTGGTGGGGTGGGTTGGTGGTGTGGTTATGGTGGGTGTGCGGTGACTGTGTTAGTGTGTGGTGGTGGGTGTGATGGTTTTTGGTGAGGGTTTGTGTGGTTGGTGTGTATTTATCTGTAGGCGTATGTGAGGGGTGCGTGGAAGGGATGTGGAGGGGGGGGGGGGGTGTTGGGGGTTGGGGGTGGGGGGGGGGTTGGGGGGTGCGGAGGTGTGGGGGGTCGTGTTGATTGATGTTGTTGTTGGTGTGTGGTTGTGGGAAAAGAGGAGAAAGAGGTAGTTAGTTTTAGGGGATAGAAGGGGGGGGATAGATGGGGAGGTAGAGGGTGCGTTGGGGGAGTTAGTGAGGGTGGGGGTGCGTAGGTGGATTTTTAGGGGATGTACTGCGAGGGGGGGGTTTATTTTTTGCTGGAGGGGTGGTGGGGGGGTTTGTCCTGGGGGGGGTGGGGTGGGGGGGGGGTGGGGGCTGGGTGGGGGGGGGGGGGGTTGGGGGTTTGGGGGGGGGGGGGGGGGGGGGGGGGGGGGGGGTGGGGTGGCGGGGGGTGGGTTTTGGTGGGTTGGGGGGTTTTTTTTGGGGTTTTGGTGTGGGGTGTTGGGGGGGTTGGGGGGGGTTTTGTGGGGTGGGGTGGGTGTTAGGGGTTGGGTGGGTGGGGGTTTTGGAAGGTGTTTGGTTGGGGGGGGGGGGGGGGCTTGAGGCGTTTTGTGTGTGGGTTGGGGGGGGTGGGAGGGGGGGGTGGTTTGGGGGGGGGGGGGGTGGGGGTGGGGGTGGTGGGGGGGTGTGGGTGGGGGGGGGGGTTTTTTTTGTTTGGTTTTTTTTGTTTTGATGTGGGGTGGTTTTGGTTAAGTTCTTTTATGATGTTATTTTATGTACAACATGTTTAAGGTAGGCATTATGGACTGATAAGGGGGTTTGGGGTGGCTTGTCCGAGGTAGGGTGGTTTTCTGGGGGGGGGTGTGGTTGGGGGGGGGGGTGCAGGGGGGGGGTGGGGGGGGGGGGGGGGGGGGGGGGGGGTGGGTGGGGGGGGTGTGGGGTGTTGGGTATGTGGGTTTGGGTGTGGTGTGGTGTGTGGGGGGTGAGGGGTGAGTGGGGGGGGTGGGGGGGGTTTTATTGTGTGTGTGTTCCTTTGGTTGTTTTTTTTTTTTTGTTTTTTTTTTTTTTTTGTAGTAGGCGGTATCTGTTTTTTGTTTTTGAAGAAACAGAGGACTTACTAGTTTTTTTAAGAAAAATGAGTTTGTTTATGAGGAACGATATCAAGGTTTTTTAAACGTGATGAGTGAGCGTTCGAGTGAGAAGAGACTGAGGGTGTGTGCGAGGTGTGATTCAATTTTTCTTTATGGAGAAGTATACACACATTAACTATTTTTAGCCATTTATGTAGCTAGTAAGAGAAGTTGCCAAGCCAAGTATTGTATGCCAATTAAAGACATTAGTAAAAGTTAGCCATATTTTTAAAAGCAGCCTAGTAAGTAAGTAGCCTTTTACAGAGCTTAGAGGAGGGATTGAGGAAAAGGAGGATAGCTGGTGATCTGGTCTCAAAAAAAACAAAAAAGGAGATGAATGAAATTCAGTAAAATAGTAGAAGGGAAAAAAAAAAAAAAAAAAAACCTTCGAGAAACTTAGAAAAAAAAAAAAATAAAAAGGTATATATTTGATAAAAGAAAAAATAAACAAAAAACTCTCACTTGAGGAATTCATTTCCCACCTAAAAAATAATGGTTGTTTTTTTTTTTTTTTTTTGTTTGTTGTTAAGGGGGGTTGGGGGTTTTTTTTTTCTTTATGTAGGTTTTTTAAGGGGGGGAAACTAATCAGTACCTATTAGATTAGTTTTGATTTGTTATATATTGATTTGTTTGTTTTATTTACATAAGTTGCAATAATAGGTTTAGGGGTATAATGATGTTCCTCCATCCCTCTATAACAGGAATGAACTTTATGCCTCCAAACACTGATTTGTCATTCTCTGGTCTAGAAGAGTTTGTGAATGAGCGTATAGTTAGTGTGCCTACAGTTAAGAAGCATGTAGTTGAGACTAGTAAAGCTAAGACTACTAAAGCAAAGCCTAAGGTTATTAGGAAGAACAATGGTGCTCCAATTATTGAGGATTGGGTGTCTGATAGCGAGGAAGAAAATGTGCCTCAGCTAAGATTCAAAAGAAAAATGTTAACTAGTTATTGCTAAAATAGAGGTTCGTTAAATTACTAAAGAGCAAGTTAATTCTCATAGGAAACAAAATGTTAAACAGGTAACAATATAGATGAACACACATAGTCTCTAGTTAGGAAACCAAAGAAACTAGACTAATATGATGTCTCAAAAACTAGGAAGTAATTTTGAGATCATTAACAAAGCTTGTTATGTGTGTGGAAGTTTTGATCACCTGTTGTATGATTGTAATAACCATCAAAGACAGTTTAATAATAAAAAAAGATGGTTAAAAACCTGTGTGGAATATACTCCAAGGGTGAATCACATAATTTTTCTAGTAATAACTCACCCCAGTCCTAAAAGGAACATGGTTCCCAAAACGTAGTATTAATAGGTCTGGCCTAGTTATCACTCTACTACTACTAGACAGTTAATACTGTCAACCCAGAAACAATGATAGTGCAAGACCAATGATAAAATGTTTTTAATATGCTCATTCAACTGTTAGAAGACCCATAACACAAAACAACAACTTAATATAGTATTTTAATCAGATGGGTTAAATACTGTTAAGGATTAAAAATGTTAATTACTGCTAGACAAAAAGCAGTAGTTATACTGCTAGGCTAATGCAGTAATTAATGATGTTAAGGGAAACACAGGATATGCCTGTAAGGCCTATGCTTGTTGGATTTGGAAACCAAAGGACTAAAGTAATAGATCATGTTTCTAAACACAATAATGCATCAACCATCCTAAAAAGGTTTGATTATATTAATGCACAAGGCAGATCCAAGTCAGTGATGGCTTGGGTCCCTAAAAGAGAGTGATTTTCTTACCTTATGTGTAGGGGAATCCACAACAAGATTTGCAAGATAAATGAGTGATTGACAGTGGATGCTCAAGGCACATGACAGGGAACATGTCCTATCTTACTGAATTTGAAGAAATTGATAGAGGATATGTTGCCTTTGGAGGTAACCCCAAAGGGGGGAAAATCTCAGACAGAGGTTTAATTAAAACCTGGGTAATTTCGATTTTGAGATTGTGTATTTTTGTAAAGGATGTTCAAAAGTTTAAACCTCTTTAGTTCTCACAAATGTGCGACCAAAAAAGAATAGTGTTTCTCTTTATTGAAACGAAATATATTGTTTTATCTCCAAACTTTAAGTTAACTATGAAAGTACTGTTTTACTTAAAGTTCCTAGAAGAACAATATGTATAGTGTTGAATGTAAAGTATAGTTTCTAAGGAGGTCTAACTTGTCTCTTTGCAAAAAGCCACAGTCTGATGAATCTAAACTTTGGCATTAGGGATCTGGACACATAATTTTCAATACTGGTTAAGGGATATCTTTGTAAGGGACGGTTTACTTTAAAATTTTTGAAAATGATTCAAACTGTGTTGCTTAGTCAAAAAGGAAAGGCAAAAACATAGAGCCTTCTTGTAAGTCCAAAATAGGGTAAGTTCAATCAGGCCAAACCTTAATTTTATATTTGCACATGGATTTGTCTTGGTCCCACATTTGTTAAAAAAAAAAATAAAAAGCTTAATGAAAAAGATGTATTGAATAGTTGTCACAGATGATTACAATATGTTTTAGTTAGGTTTTCTTTCTAGCTAGTAAAGATGAGACTAGTGGCATACTTAAGTCCTTTATAACTATTGTAGGAGAAAAATCTATTAGATCAAAGGGTTATGTGTTGGATGTTAGCTCGTATTCATAATATAATAATGATATTATTGGCTAGAACATATGAAGCCGATGGGTCACACAATATACACTGATAATGAGGTACCACTTTTTATATCGTGTTTATTGTTCCATTTTTACGGTTATATATATATAAAAATAATCTATTGGAACACGAGTCACTTATAGGGCTTCTAATACAACTAAGTAAAGTACTTTAGTTGATTGGACTTGATAAATCAAATGGGCAGGCCATTTGAATTTTGAAGTCCCATAAGTGGCCCAGCCACTTTGAGGAGGGAAAAGGATAAGGGGATAAGATCAATCTTTTCGCGTCAAATATATTTTGGGAGATAATCCTCATTAATTGGGGGTAATACTCTTGATTTTGATAATGAGTTACCAAAATCTCTCCCTTCTTTATCTCTATATATACACGGCTAAATACATGACCCCATTAAGGGTTTTGTGTACTTATTTTTTTCCCATCACTTTGTATCTTGATTATTCAAAGTTGAAATCTTAATGTACGGGTTTAGATTAGCATCAATTGGTATACATGGTAGTTTGTAGAGTGGATACATATATTGGTGATCTCCCATTGATCACTGTGCTTTACTTTGGTTTTGTTTTGTGCTTAGGGTTGAAGGTTCCAGGTCGATTTCTACCGATCCACGCTACAAAGGTATTATTTTCTTGTTTTTTCTTTGATTGTTCATTGACTCTATTGGATCCGTCGTTGTTAGGTGCTTTTTTCTTGTTATGCTGCGTTTATTGTTTGTTTATATTGAATATCATTTTTTTATATTTTCATACCTAATAGTTGGTTATACTTAAGATGCCATCATATGATGTCATATGATCATCTTGGTATGCGTAAAAAAATGAGCCTTAAAACGAGGTGTTTTTAATGGAATCAAAAGGATTAATTTTAAAAACAGCCTCTATGGCTTATTTTTGTTGTAATTAATTTGAACCCCAAATAGGGTATGCAATTTTTTTTTGATTCTCGGTAATTTTGATTCCATATCCATTTGTTATGCATTCTTTATTTGGTTTTGTTATCGGGTTCGGTACGTGGTAAAAGGCCTAAATCGCGACGTTTTCGTTTTGGGAACGATTCTTTGAATAATTCGGTTTTAATCAGCCCATTGGGCATTTAATTTCATGGAATAATATGGTTAATATAACTGGTCTTCTATTAACAATACTAAGTGATCCTTAAGTGCATTGGGTTTACACGTTACAAATCGGGGGTTTTAATTTCTAGTTCAAATTTAGTTCTTCGTTCGTGGCTTCTTTCTTTTACAAATCTAAACAATTTTTTATTTTCTTGTTATCATTTTGTTGTTCATGGCAATACATGCAGTTTGAGTCCAGGGATCTTAGCCAAAACCTTGTTTTTCGTGTCTTTAAATGTTATTATGGTATTATTATTTTTTTTTATGCTAAAAAAAAAAGAAGATTCATTGGATGAAAACCATGGTGCAATTGTGAACGTGTTTCGCTTGGATATTGCATTTATTTTTTAGTTTTGGGTTTTTGCCATGTTTCGGCTTCTTTTTGTAATGGTTTTAATTTTCAGTGTAGCTATTGTTTGGAATTTTTACAGTTCAGAGTTCTAGATGACATGATAAATGTATTCAATTATCAAATTATTGTAACCGTTGTTTTTATTCAAATGGTGCAAGAGTTAAAGGCATAAAGTCAAATTCGGAACTGCTGGAGTAACTTCCACTAAAATGGATTTCCCGGGAGTTTAGTTCTGTATAAGAGTTAGAGCTGAGTGTTGGTGAGCAGAGGTGTAAACTAATGGGGCTACAACTTCTTCAACTGTGAGGCCAGCATGGATTGGGAAGACTCCTTCTAGGAGTTTCAGGCCCGTCAAGTCAGCTGAAATTTTATGGCTGTTTTGGGTTTCAAGTTCATTTGGGGTTTCACTTACTCATGATGGTTCTTGGAGCAAGTGGGATGCCCTGAATTCGTCGGTTTATGTGGTTATCCCTTAGTTGACTTCTTGTTCTCTATGATGGCTCACGAGACCAAGCATAGGTTTTTCATCGGTTGGGGCTTTGCATACTTATGGTTGTGTTTATTTTTGTTTGCTTTTATATATGTTTGGAATGTATATAACTTGCAAATGTTTTTATAAAACTAAAAATAAAACACAAACCTATTTTATAAACTTAATTCTTTGATTGAGTTTAAATGATAAATATATTTGGAAAATAAACAATTCGTATTTCTTTATAAATACCACTGAATAAAATGTTATGATTGTTTTTTTATTTATGTATTTGGTTCAAATAATATTTATTCCACGTTGGTTATAATAATTAGTCATGAAAATAAACAACTTGTCACTCATATAATGATATAAAAAAGTATTAGTTTAAGTTAAAAATATTTTTTTATCTTGTGCTAATGAAGGATGTATGCATGGCTTCTCGTACAACCTTTTGATCATTTATCAAAAATAAATACACCGTCAAACTTAAGTCATGCTGTGTGTCTAATTGGTTTTTGAGAACACTTGCATTTGCTCGTAACTCTGCTGAGACGTAGGTGATGTGTAACCCAAAGTTGATTTTTCTCTTATGCGTGAGTCCTAGATATATTCTCACATGTTCTGCATGGGATGACTTAATCGAGTAAAGCAGAGTGAGACCTTGCATCGACGGCATGGATGCGGACTCTTAACATTTTGCAAGCCATGTCTTTTGTTTCTCCGGTTTCAAATATGTCTTGTTGTCCCTATTTGGGTTCTAAGAATTGCACCAGGGTTTTGCAATTGGGGTTAAACGGCCTACCTTTACCTACTATTGAATCTTAATCATTCGCTTGCGATCATCTGGATGTGGTGATGTTGGTTACTCTCAATGAGGGGATTCTTTATGACTTTTCGTTATAAAAGTAAATTGTCTTTATTTATAAACCAAGGGGTTAGTTAATTTTAATGGATAATTTTCGGAAATACTTAAATTGAACTTTGTAATTTCTAATTATTAAATGACTATTTAGTGCAAACACAAACGTTAATGAAAGTTTGTTTCCTTTTACTTTTTTTTAGAGGAAGACAAACTAAGTCTTCTTTCCTTGTAGAAAAAGACTTATTCCTATCCTTTCTACTTGTATGAGAAAGCTTTAATAGGAACACTTGAATTTTCCAATCCTAATCACTAATCAACATCAATGCTTACTTACTCGTGGAAAGAAGGAAAAGTGGAACGATTGAAAATGTTTTGTTTGTGTATAAGTATTATATTCGGTTTTTGTACGGTTTTTTTTTTTTGTTTGTTGCACAATTGTTTTGCATTTTTTTTGCGAATTATCTTTGTTGGATTATTTGGCTAAGTGAGTGTGGGAGAAACGTGTTGTTTTCTATTGATCCACCAAAATATACATCCTTGTGAAGCAATCAAAAAAGACTAGTGAAGTCTTATGAGTTTTATTAATTAAGAAATGGAAATATTCAATAAATCAGCCCGAAAGAGCGGGTCGAAAGGAAAATTAATAGCATGTGTTTTTCTAGTAGTTGTTGTTTAGTTTTCCTTCAACTTGATATTTTTCCTAAGATTCCTACACACCCTTGGGTAATGTAGTTGCGAAGGAGGAAAAGGAATTGCATGCAAAACTTTCAAGGTTGAAGAAAAGAAAGAATGGCATTTGATGACCTTGTCACATTATATATTTCATAGAACTTGATGCATTTTCTTTGAATATCCTAAGTACATGTTTACTGGCTGTGAGGCTTCACATTAGTGATAATGTGCAGATATTCAAAAGAGTAGAAAGTAAATAAATTGTTTACTTGCACTTCAATGGTTTTAGACACACATTTAATGTTGTCTGAGCAAGTCTTGAGCAATGCATTTTTTACTATCTGATATTGTCACACATTGTTATGTTGTCTAATTTACAAGGGGAGATATGTGCTTATAACCTTGTAAGATATAACCACACAACCATTCTCCTACATTCAAGTTCCCTTACTTGACCTCATTTTATTTCTTAGCTGGTCTTGGTATATAATACATTACTTTTCACAAATGAGCAATCATAATTTTATAAGAATTCCATTTGCATATTATTCTATTAGATAAATTGTCGCTTTTTTTTTCTTTTGACGTCGCTGACCTGAAACGTTATCTGTTCAAGACTTATGCTCAGATTTGCTTATTAAAACTATAATAGTTCTATATGGTACTTGTAATGCTAACATGATTTTAGTTTTACTTTTATTTCATATTCATATCTATGGACTTTATCATTTTATTTCATAAGATTATGGAAGAATGGTGGGACTTAATAACCCATAGTCTCTGGATCGTAAACCGGACTAAAGAATATGCTAACTGTTTGATGTTTTGTCTGTGCACATGGGGGAGAAGAGAAGTGACATGTAAAAAAGAATAGAAATATTTTTGGAGCATGAATAGTGCATGGTTTCTTCACCTTAATCATATATGATAATGGGTTTTTTCCGTTCCGAATTGGGTATAGTTTTCTAATTTTATTCTAGGTACATTATAAAACTTGATGTTGGTCTCGCCTCATGTATGTATATTATAAATCCTGTCTTAATACTTTCGTATCGATAAGGTTTTTTAGCCATTGTGGTGAGTTGCCTATGGTGTTTTTTTGTAACCTGATTGTATTGATTTTGGTGGGTTTGTTCGGGTTTTTGTAGATTGGTAGCCTTTGAGTCGGCGTGGAGGGGGGGGGGGGGTGAGTTGGGGGGTGAGGGGGGGGGGGGGGGTTGGTTGGAGAGGGGTGTTGTTCGTAGGGTGGGTTGTGGATGGGGGATGTGGTATTCAGGGTTAATTGTCATGTTCTATATTTTAGTCCTTGGGGTGTGGTATATGGTTGAAGGGGTATCTTGTTTTTGGTTAGATTTATTATGATATAATAATTATTATTTATTCTTGTCTGTCTATTTGTACTCGACATGTACATGAAGTCATTGAAAAGGTTCAAAAAATCCTCTATCTATACGTAATGATGTTAGCAATGAATTCAGATTGATTAAGATATTTGACTTCCTTTCATCAATCTAAAAATTGTTAGCAACTTAAATTAATGTGTTTTGTCTTTATAGTTAGACACATTGTAAATTAAAGTACTTGTTTCTTGATTTGTACTTCTCTGTTAAAACTTCTATGTTTTTAGGCATTGCAATTGGCTTTTGCTTGACTCTTGAAATTTTTGTTAATGCCCATTCATTATGTTTGAATTATATGGCAGTATGATGATGATTGGGTTGATTGGTTATCTAATAATTGTAGATATGGATCATAATCCTTTTACCATATAGAATACCACATAACTATGGTATGGTTACAATGTAAAATCAAACTTATTTGATATTGTTTTTTTGATTTTTGATATACTTTATATACCCCTACTTAATCTTATCAAGGTTAACAAAATTGAGTAAAGCTACGTGTTTACTCAACATGGTTCTAACCAAGAAGGTAACTAAGACATCATCAGGTTATGGAATGGGAAGACTCCCATTAAGTCTTAGTTAAAGTTTTGATTTTGTTGAGATTATGTTAAGCGTGTTATTAGCAAACTGGCAAAACTAAGTCAAACACTTTGTCAGACGTACATTATTACATCAATAAAAACAAGAACAATTTTTATTGTTGCTCCGGACTTACTGCGTTATTCCGGAGAAAGTCTCACTCCATACACGAAAGCAAGTGGGAGAATCTGTTTTTAGAGGAAGTCTCTTCATTACTCAACCTTCTGAATACACTAGCTAACGATTTAATAAATATGTCTGAGATATAGTCCATGAAAAGAAAATCTTTTTTTTAGAATTTGATGATCTTTCACCAATCTGCTTAAGGACTAAAATGTTAAATTGGTTCTTCTTGGGTGAAGACTTAATTATGGATTAAAATTGGACACACATTTAAACGCACGCCTTGTGAAAAAAGGGTTTTTTTAATTTTACTTCAGCAACTGAATATGAGTAATGCTTCTTTTCCTTGCAAGTGCAAGTTAAATGATATAAAGATTATTAATTACATTACATTGATTTCTGAATATGTTACTATGGCAAATTGGATGTCATACTCCTTCTTGAATGATTTACCTTTGCAAGGGCGGTTGTGGTTAATAAAAGGGTTATGAATCCAAGTTATCTTAGATAATTGTTGCAAAGATTGTATAACCATGTGTTGGTTAGAGCATGCATATAGGAGATGGAATCTTAAAGTTTAATCAACTGTTTGATTTTGATTTAAAACTTAGAGAAACTCCTGAGTACACCTTAAAGATAGAGTCGGTAGGCTATATGTTTTGTTTTTCTTATATCTTATATGTTGTCAACATATTCGAAATAATATTTCACCTAAGCTAGATTTTAATCTTTATTTTGGAATAATATTTCTATTGGGAGATATACGAAATAAAACATACAACCTTAGAACAAATGATTACAAGGATAAACATACGCGATTAATAAGTCTAACATGACATGACACATCATTGAGCAAGACTCAAAGTTCTATCTCACCTGATGAGTTGAACACATACATGAAAAAGTTTAGTTTAGCTAAAGGTTTCATTATGAATGTCATGATATGTATTAGACTAATTATAACACTTGCATGAATGCAAGATGAGCCTAAAACCATAGTATCTAAGTGAAAGTCATTAGACTACTATAAAAGGAACATTCTAAAAGGCCTGCAAAGTACTAAAGACATGTTCATTGTTTACGGATTTTAATAAGGAGATTAGTGTTGAGTTTATACACTAATGCTTATTTTTGTTTGAGATGATTCTCAATACTAGTCAAAAGCTGGATTTTTCTTCTTAAATGAATAAAACTGTGACTGACATGCTTGATTGGAAAGAATTGTTGAACTATTCATTAAAGAATAAGAATACTTCTATGTTTTGGGTAGGGGATGTTAAGAAGGCTGTTCTCATATAGGTGGATTTTTGCTTGCTTCCAAGCAAACTATGTAATTTGTTATGGCGATGACTTACTATTATTGTTATTAGAACTTGAACTCACATATACAAAAATGGACAATGTGTATTATTCAAAACTTCAATGCTTGTGAGTTTTGAAAACATGTTTTCTAAATGGTAACTGACGATCCTCTGATAACTTAGATGGTATCTTTTTACAAAGTCTATGTCTTGTTACACATACATGTTTTTCATGCTTGGAACATGAACTTCGACCTGCTAGTAGTCTCATGTATATCTATTTTTAGTATTTAGATAATCAAACGTTAAGCAGTTGTATTAAACAATGAATTGATATACCTGGTATGATCATCTTCATTCATACAACTGTGTTCTATATTAGTATGTTTAAATCCATGAATAATTTATTTATTCTAAATTGTCCATTGTCAGTTAATGATACAGGAGCATCATTGAAAATAAGGCATATGTTGATGTATTGGTCCTTATTCGTATTTGCGGTATGAATATTAATGGATGATACCGCCAAACTCATATGTTGTTCATTGGATGAACATTGGACTGACCTAACCTACGAGTATTCACTACATGGATAGGCGTTAATAGTGAATCTCGCAAGTGGTTATGTCTCTTATCCTCAAACTTGAGATGCAAGTAGGTTTTGTGTGTGTGGAATGTCAATCTTTGATATGGTTTAATGTTGACCTGTTGAAGGCTCCTATAAAAGCCATTTTTAGGAGGGGTATGTATGAAAACACTTAAACGGACACGTGCCTGTCAAAATAGGATTTGTTTATCTACATGTTATGCAGTAAGATACAACTGGGCCCCTCGATGATTTGAACATATGTATGTGTGGCCGCACCCAAATATAATTAAGATAATACTTAATTGGTTTGGTAATCTAGTTCAATGTCTATATTGAGAAACAGAATTGTTAAACATTAGAATGACTAATGATCCATGTCGATGTTCAACATAGTATCTATAACCAAAAGGATGACTTGATACTTAAACCATTTAAATGAGGATTCTTAAGAAACTATCCTCCATTAGGTCTTCTAGCGGGCTAATTGGCGTGTTGCTAGACGCTTTCACTTTGCTTGTATATTACTTGATTATTTATGAAAGTGCGCATATGTGGGAGCTTGTAACACCCCCCATCATTTTTAAAATATAGGGCAGCGGAAGCTAATTCTGGGGTATTACTCATGGAAACATACAATCATAATCATAGAAAATGACCCAAAAAAAAGAGACGGTTTTTTGTTTTAAAGCTTACGTTATTCATTCATTTCAAATAGAGTTTTTACAAGCAAGGAGGGATGAAGTCGTTGGGGTTCCCCAAAACCCACAAACAAATTTAGTAAGTTACAGACAATGTGAATTAATAACAAGTTTTAGCCATCTTCTTGTAAAAGAGTCCAACATTGGCCACTCCATGCCGTTTTGTGCTCAATAACTCGTGATTGATTAAAACATGCTATTAAATTAAAAAAGTTTCCGGTTAAACTAAAATGGTTTTGATTTGTGGAGAAATTCCGGAGGTTTTTGATAAATAGATTTGAGTTACATAGTCCCATAGTATATAATATGTCAAAACACAATTATTATGAAAAATGGTATTGTTTATGATCTTGGTGTCACGGGTTACTATATAACCGGTATTTGTAATAATTGACAACGAATACATTTATCATAGTAGTAACAGTTTATTATGCATTATTGTATTTGTTTGGTTTGTTTGGTTTTGGTTTGATTGGGTATGTTCCTTGTCTGGTCCTAAGCTATGCGCAACCAAACTGACTAGTGTTTGTATTTTATTTTACCCAAAATGATGTTAGGTCGTGATATTTATATTAAATATATATTTGAGAGGAGAGATAATGGCCCCAACTCTTGTGTGATGTAGGTATTTGCCCATTATACCTATGAAATTAAAATATAGTGTGTTTGGTTGGTTACCTATCCGGGATGCTAACTACAAACAAGATTTCCGTCACAATCCCGATAGATATATCCATAATATTGTTTCACCCGAAAAGTGATTAATGGTCCATGATAAATTGAGGGACTTTTGCTAATTGTAAACTTAGACTGTAGCTTGTTTTGTGTTTTTATGTTTAATTGTTATCAGGTTGCATATAGTATGGGGATAAAAGCCCACTTGTTATTCGTAATTTTTTACAGCATGTATCCCCACTCACGGGTCACGGGTTTTATGGGAAACATTAAAGAGATTAAAAGTGAGGCTATGAACTCACTAAGTCTTTGAAAAGTAATCACATTGTTATAAGATAAACGAGTATGTAATAGAGTTTGTAACAAGCATGTATCCCCCTCACGGGTTTATAAAACATGTAAATAAGTAAAGGCGAGGTTATGAACTTCACCATATCGGTTTTAAGTACTTGTGTATATTAAAAACAATTGAGCATGTATGCCCCTCGCACGGTTTTATGGTTTTTATATAATGCATGTGTACAAATAAAGTAAAAAAAAAAGCGAGGAGGTTATGAATCTCCAATAAACTAAGTCTTTGAAAAAGTAATCAAATGGGTTTATAAGATAAACGAGTTAAGTATGTATAAAGAGTTTTGTAACAAGCATGTATCCTCTGTGCTGGTTTATACAAAAACATGGTAAAATAAGGTAAAGGCGAGGTTAGGGAGAGGTGTTTTGAGGAACTTCACCTGATTGGTAGATGCAATAAATATTTCAGTATGAAAGCTGACGACCTTATCACAATCTTAACGGGAAAGTTTGATATAGCAAAATGATAATAAACAGCTACGTCACGCAACCCGAGTAAATATGTCAAGTCTTAGAAGATTGTACTTTAGAATCTTGGTTAAGAGAGTTAGGAGTTTGATTGGAAAGTTTGGAATTATTGTATCACCGTTCGGGCCATCATATTTCAGAAGTCATCCAGTAAAGCTAGGGCACTTTAAATTGTAAACCCAACAACTCAGTTAGAACATAATACCAAGATGAACTCCTTAATATGAAGCTCCCTAGTATTGTAACGATATAATCGGTTTTAAGCGTTTTGATCAAAATCTGGAGATGTTAAGCACGTCAAGCATTAATTAAAGTTATGTTTTGTAAGGTTTTGAATACATTTTTATACTTTTGCAAAATGTTACATTTTAGACCCTTGAGAATGAAAAGTGGCAAAATATACCCTCAAAGTTTGCACTTTTATAAGTTTGGTCCTTTGACTATAAAAGATATACAAAGTAAAACATTGCACTTTTAAAAAGTGACATTATAGTCCCGTGTAGTTATACTTTGATAAATGACATTTTTAGTTCTTTTAGTTATAAGTTTTGAAAGTTACGAGATATTACCTTTGCAGGGATAATTTTTTACAAAAACATGTCCCCCAAATTGCCTAAGCAAAGGCTTATTTGTTTATTTTTAACATTTCAATAGACATTTATAAGTTATAATAAACTTAATATATGATGATTTAATACAATCGCATGTTTAAATTAAACGATTCATTAAGCTAGGAAGCAAAAACAGGGTCCATTATTAGGGTTTTTTTTTAATAGGAAACGCCGCGGGGTTTTTTAAGCTCAAATTCTTTCATGACTTATCAAAGAACTTATTTTAATGTTAGTTAAGCTTAATGGGGAATAGATTATAACAATAGTTTACAAGCTTAGCTTATAGATTAAGCAAAAACATGAAATTAGGGTTTCGGGTGTACAATTTTGGATCAAAATGGAAAATGAGCATGAATTGAGTTATGAAACTTTAACAAGAGTTTATTTAGGATCATATGAACATTATAAAGGTGTAGGAAAGCAGTATTGAACATACAGAACTAGGTTTTTGAGCTTCAACGAGCAAAAAAAATGGTAGAACCAGAATAGAAATGGGTCATTTCGGGGGGTAGTATTTCAACTTGTTACGCCGTGTATCTTGGTTCCCGGGGCTGGCTTTCAATTCTTAAAAGGCTTTGCTTGAATGATTTCTTAGATGATCCCTTTTAGAATCATATAGGCAGTAATGTTTATTGCTCATTGGGTTATAGAAAGAAAAGAGTGGGGGATGTGGAAGATTTGAATTGTCATGAAGGTTTTTAGTTCTATTTATAGTGCGATATGACCCTTATGGGGCCACAAGGTTTCTTTGTAATTTTGATCTAGGACACAATGGAACCATCTAGAGGTGTTGATTAGAGAGTGGCGCTATGGATCTGTTGGATAGGCTAGAAGCTAGCAAGAACAAAGAGCATAGTGGAAACACATGTGCCATGCCATGGCTGTACATGAGACAACAAGGTGCTAATGTGGATTCATTTTGAGACCAAGAAATGTATTATTATGCAGTGCATGAGCTGTTTAGGATGCAAGGAACTTTTTCTTGAGTTCTTGCAACATGGGTGGAGGTTTCCAAATGGGTTAAAAGAAGCTAGAAATTAGGTAGCGGGTCATTAGGGTTCGATTGAGTTTTCTTGAGTTTTCAAGCTTGTATTTCATGTAAGCTTGATTAGGAATGTTTGGTTACTGACTCTAGGACATATATTAAGGATTATAATCAAGAGTTGGTAAGTGATTTGGATTAAAATGGATCAAAAATGAATGAAATATGCCGCGGGTTCAATTAGGGCATATTAGGGTTTTCTTTAGGGTTTTTGAGCTTATAATTCATGTACATTGCCAAAATAAGGATAGATCATGGATTTTAAACTTATATTATAAGTTTACAATGACACTTGTTTGATGTTCGAGGATTAATAATGGTTAAATACGAGTATACGAGTCGATTGATTACATTTTTAGGTGCGGTTTAGGGTTTCTCGGGATTCATTGTTGTTATATAATTTGATATGTGATGATAATCAATAATGATGAAATAGGAATTGACATTAGTTGTAAAATATAAGTTATTAAAACTTATTTTGAGTGTTTGGTTGAGGTTTTCTTTAATAAGGATTAAAAACAAAGAAGAGATAAGAAACGGGTCACAGTTTAGTATTTTGCTCGGGTTAGGGATTTTCTGAATCGGATTTTCTTTTGCATTCAATGAATTGAGATTGATTTTTAGTTTGAATAAGTAATGCATGATTTGCTTTCTGTAACTTTTACTTGATATATTGTAAAGGATTATTAGAATAAAGAGTGTGAAAGGACTATTTTGGATATTTTGTGTATTAATGAATTAATACTCAAATATGTATTAAATACTTGTAGCCTTTCTTTGGAGTGTATGTTATATTGCATATTGAAATGTTTTTGGTTACTTGTTACATAAGCTTTAGTAGCTTGTAAAATCACTTTAGATATTAACCTTTCTGGGATTTAGGGTTTTCATTAGGGTTTAGAGTTTAGAGGAATACGATTAACGGTTTACGCCACCCTTTTGATATAACATTGTGAATGGTTACATTATAGGAATATTATGTACTTTGTAAAAAGAATATGATGATATTGGACTTGACATGTTATTATGATGTTTTGCTCCCTTGACATATATGAAAGACAGGTTGGCCATAGCGTAGGCTTTGCGGGAGCTCGTCCTAACTTTAGTTACGCATTGTTACATTGCATATTAAGATAATTGTGCAATGCAAGTAATGTAATTAAATAGCGATAATAAAATTTCTCCTTTTGTAAATTTATGATAATAGTATTAAATTATGGTTTTGCCATTTGATTGAAACATTCTTGGGTTATTATTGTTTCCACCCCTTACCGAAATCTGGGGTCCCGAGATTTAATTGAAATGTTGTAATATGAATGGATCTGTAGGTTAATGGGCCTATATGAATTTAGGTAGGCTAATCTCAAGGTTTACAAGATCTACGTTGTCAGTGATGAATTTATTATTTATGTTGCGCACCATAATTTATATTACCTTCTTTCACACATCTATCTTATTTCCAAAAGAGCCACACATCTTTTGAAGACTTTAGCATAGAAATAGATTTTATTCTGATTTATGATATAGAACCTTGGTTGGATGAATTACCTTCGATTTACGGAGCCTGTGGGTTATGGGGACTACCATGCTTTCGTTGCGAATATGTTGATAGTAAAAGAATCCGTTAATTCATTAACCTTAAAAGTAAACATCGAATATAAGATATAAGAATGCTTTCACAAGTTCTTTGTCAAAATTTTTACATACCTAGTGTGGTATGAAATCATTTGCGTATTGTATAGTTTTGTGTGTTTCCTTGTTATTATGTTGCAAAATATAACAGAGAATTTTAGGACATAAATACGGGAGATCATAGGTTGGTTAAGGAATGATTGTTAAGAGGAGTGCTATCATGTAAGATACATATTTTGAAATGAACAGATGATCAAGGTAATAATGATAATGAAGGTAATATTGATAATGATTAAGGAATGGATTGAAAGAAACTTGTTTGTACGTATGTTATATACTTAAGCCTATTTATTTATAATTTGTCACTTACAAAAAGAAGCATCCAACTTATTGTTAACGGAGAATTTATAATTCCTTTAGTCAGAGATTATGAATTGCCCTATTCAAATGAAGAAGTGACCTAATCATTTCCAATAAGTGATCATAAATCGTTCTTACCTAAGCATAAAAATTCGATATGGTAAGTTGTAGAAAATGATATGATCATGAAAGGTAAGAAAAATATTGAGATGTTGATTGTACGACGCTATATAATCGGGGTTGTGAAAATTTATGTTGCAAAGGTTACGTTTTTCTTTTCCTGTTTACTATTTTTTATGAGGAGAGTATTCAAGAGTTTAAAACATAATCGATTCGATGGTGGAATTGGGCAAATATGTCGAGTTTTGATATCATCAGATACAAGATCGTAACGGTATTATACTTTCATTTATTTCATGGATTAGCTTTATTATTGAAACTCTAAAAAGAGTTGATACTTATGCTACGTATCTTGTAGTAGAATTCTAGATAAAAGTAACAAACGACAAGGATTGTGGCTTGATGATTGAAGTTTTCAGATTGAAGAAGATTCTGATGAACTTAAATATCCTCGAGAGTTGTTTCTAGGGTAGAAATCTTAAAGTGAACAAAAGCAAGATTGGCTCTAAGTATGCTTTCTTGTGGCCTTGTTGTTTGCTTTTGGGCACTGATTCGCATAATGTCCTTTCTTTCCACAGGCATTACAAGTTACAGATAGATTGTTTCTAGTGGTTGATCTTTTGTTTCTACAGTTCTTGGTTAGATGTCCTATCTTGTTGCAAGTTCGACACTTGACAGTGCAAACTCCTGTGTGATGCAGGGTGCATCTTGTACACAAAGGGAGGTTTCCATGGTATTTTTTGGTAAGATAAGTCCTAACAGTTTCTTGTCTTCTATTCTGTTGTTGGTGGTAATCATTGTTATGGTTACACGCAGTGTCCAAAACTAGTCCAATTCACGTGTAAGACGCCAGCTTCACTAAAAGTGAGGCTAACAATGAAAATTTATGTTGCAAAGGTATGAGGAGAGTACTTAGAGTTTGAACATAATATAATTAGTAGAATTTGACAAACGATGTCGAGTTTTGATATAATCAGATAACAAGATGTAACGAAATTATCACTGGAGACTATAACTAGTCTAAGAGTTTGTTGATTCTGAGCTGGTAGATGACATCCTAAAGATCTTCCTAATTTGTTTGGTGATGAGCTTGGATTTTCTCAATGATTTGTTCAAGATCGGAAATTCTGTAATGAGCAAAGGCAATCTTATCCTTTTGTCCTAACCGCTTCTTTTGAAGTCTAATAATCTGAGTATGGAGTCATATCATAGATTAAGGTATGAGAATAAAAAGACTTATGATCATTCTTTGGTATTGAAGGATACAACAGAAAGTTTTAGAATTTAAGACTTTGAGAGATAGATATAGAAATAATGAAATGAGTGATCCGATAGGAGGCTTTAGATATAAAGGTTTGAGAAAATCGAATGGTAAGAGAATCGTTCTTCAGGATATAGGATAGATATTCTCGACATACACAATAGGTATCATAGAATAACGAGGTATAACGAAATCACCATTGTATAAATAACTTGTCTATAAAATTTACATAGCAAAATTTGACAAGTGTCATTATTCATACATCTAATGGTGGGATTCTAGAAAATTGTAAACGATACAGATCTAATATGGTGGTTCTCTCTTGAGTTCTTGGATCTTGTTCAGAAGACTCTTGATGACGAATCTTGATATCTTCCATGATTATTCCCAGTGATGAACGTTAAATTCTTCGGGGACTGGTTTACTTCCCAATGGTCGCGATATGATCCATAATGAATTATCTAACTCTGCGAAGATAGACTCATTAAAGAGATAGTTTGGTGGTGAGGTAGTTGACCTAACCGGTGATGAAGATCCTACTGATGAAGATGTAGACATTGGATTAGGTGATTTAACAGGAGTCTTAGCGCCTTCCGGTGATGAAATCTCCTTGGGAGGAAAGAAATCTCGGGAATCAGACATCGATGGAGGTACAATAGCTGGTAAAGCAATAATAACTTGGGATGGTGGAATGACATCATATGCTTGTATATACGGATCATCATGTAAAGGTGGGAATAATAGTATGTCCAATAGATACTTAGTGAAATCGTCTGAAGAGTTAGGAGAAATGTTTCCTGGTGAGGCTGGGAAATAGTTCAGAATGTTCGTAGAGGAAAAAGTATTCTCATTATCGGAATCGGATGGAACGACAGTAGAATGAGGGGACGAAGACATGACTGTAACAACCCAGTAGTAAATAACATAAGTTATTTATGTAATAGTATAATAGATATGTATCTTTATTTACTTGTTCCGAAATGTAGTGGCACGGAAGACTTTGATGGCTGAAAAAGAAATGTGGTTATATTTAAGGTTTTTGACCTTGTTCTCTATAACCATGGATCTGATACCAATCTGTAACACTCCCATTTTTACAATATAGCAGCGGAAGCTAATCTGGGGTATTACTTCATGGATACAACAATCATAATCATAGAAAACAACTTTAAAAGAGACGTTGTTGGAAAAATTTAATTATCATTCATTATAATCAGAGTTTTTACAAAATGCAGGTTCCAAAATCTAAAACATCAAGTTTGAATGATAACAGTTCAACAATCTTTGAGTCCATGTCACTCCGTGCCGCAACTTGCTCAATTACCTGAGATAAACATGTTAAAAAGTCAACGCAAAGGTTGAGTGAAATTCATAGGTTTGATAAGCAGTTTGAATACAAGTCATAGTGTAATAATTGTTTAAACACAATTATTATGTAAAATGATATTGTTATGATCTTTGGTCACGTTATTATATACCCGTTATTTGTAATGATTGCAACGAATGCAATTATCATAGTAACAGCGTATTACTGCGTTATTGTCTTGTTTGGTCTGTCTGGTCATGTCTTGTATAATATAGTCTGGTCTAAGCTCATGGCACACAAACTGACTAGTGTATATATATACCCAAAATGATGTGATATATATAGAAATAATGGCCCTCGGTGTAGGTAATTGCCATATACCTATGAAATTCAAATATAGTGTGTTTGGTCACCCGTAAGTGATTAATGGTCCATGATAATGAGGGACTTTTGGCATAATGTAACTTAGACAGTAGTTGTAATAGTGTATCAGGATAGCATATAACTTGTAAAAACACTTGTATTCCTGGTTTAAGCATGTATAAGTCTTTGAAAAGTAATCACATTGTTATGAACTTTACCTGATAGGTAGATGTAATAAATATTCCAAAATGAAAGCTGACGACCTTATCACAATCTTAACCGGGGAAGGTTGATTTAGCAAAATGAACCACATCAAAAAAACCCATCCCATTATCACAAAAAGTGAGCACACCAAAAAAACTCAATCTAAAACCAAGTGTTTACTCTCTGAAATCTAAGTGTGACATTATTGTGAGAGATGGACTCGAGTTATATGGTCATGAAGTTTTGGCAGGCACGGTTGACCAAATGGAAATTGGTATACGAGGTTTGGAATGTGATATCGTAAATGATAGTAAATAGCAGTCACACACTGAGTAGAATATGTAAAGTCTTAGGAAGATATGTACTTTAGAAATTTGGTTTAAGAGTTATGGTTTGATTGAAGAGTTTGGAATTATTGTATCACTGTTGGGCCATATATTCAGAAGTAATTCAGTAAACATTTGAGGAGTTAGGGCACTTTAAATCGTATATCCCAACAAACTCAGTCAGTAAGTAATACCAAGATGAACCTCTTAATATGTAGCTCCCTGTATTGTGGTTACAATTCATAGCCTTGGATGATCGGTTTTACAAGCGTTTTATTCAAATATATTGGAATGTTAACACTAGAAGAATTAATTAAAGTTATGTCTGGTAAGGTTTTAAACATGATTTTATACTTTTTCAAAATGTTACATTTTAGACCCTAGGGTTTGGAAAATTGCAAGTAGACCCTTGGGGTTTGCATTTTTACGACTTTGGTCCTTCAACTTTGTAAGATATACCAAGTAAACCTTGGACTTTGAAAAGTGACATAATAGACCCCTATAGTTATAACTTTGATAAAATGACATATTCAGCCCTTTAGTTATAAGTTTCAAAAAGTTACGATATATACCCCTTGCGCAGGATTATTAATTACGCAACAACATGTCAAATTGCCATGCAAGCTTATTTTAACATTTCATTAGACATTTATAAGTTATAATAAACTAAAATATGAAGTTTTAACATAACACAAGTTTAATTTAACGATTCGTTAAGCTAGGAAGTAAAACGGGTCAAATTAGGGTTTCAAAACGTAAACGCGTGGGTTTTAAGTTCAAATTCCTTCATTAATCAATAAAGTGGTTATTTTAACATTAGTTAAGCATGCTAGGATAGATAGTATACATTATTTAATCATTATAACATTTAGTTTTAAGAAAAATGCGAAATTAGGGTTTCGGGTGTACGGTTTTGGATCAAAATGGAAAATGAGCATGAATTGAGTTATGAAACTTTAACAAGAGTATATTTAGGATCATATGAATATTATAAGGGTGTAGGATCAAAATTGAACATTCAAAACCTGGTTTGAGCTTTCAAGGAGCAAAATGGTGGATACGGGTCAGAATCGGGACTTTCGGCTTCGTACGCCTAGAACAACGACTCTCGTTTCTTGGTTTCTTTTGCTTCCTTTCTATACTTGAGACTTCTTAAGATATATTAGAATTCATATTGAGCAAGGATTTTCTACTATGAAGGGTTATAGAGGAGGAAGTAGGGGATGAAGAAAAATAAAGACATAAGAGTCCTATTTATACCCATTTGAAGCATAGATGACTAAGGAAGCTTTGGTTCTGTTCTTGGACGTGTGGAGCAGCTAGGGGGTGATGTGTTGAAGCTACATGATGAGTCTTGAGGTCTAGAAGTGCTAGGATTGCAAGGTGGAAGGTTTTTAGGGGTGTTTGGGTGTTCGCGGTTGATTGGAGCAAAAACAAGGCCATGTGCTTCTCAAATTTGACCAAGGATTGGTCTAAGTAGGTGCATAAGCTGCTTGAAGGTTTCTAGAAGAGTTCTTAGGTGGTCATTTGCACATGGTAGCAATTTAGAGGGGTTAAAATGGTCATAGAAGCAAACCGGGTCTATTTTGGGTTCGACGGGTTCTTCAAAGGTTTTAACAAGGTACATTGTGTTATAAATGATTAAGGAATGATGAAATAGGTTGTTAAGGTCTGGGATTAAAGTAATTAGCAAAGATTAGCAATTCGTTTGGGTTAAAACGGATTAGAATTGAAGAAATGGGAGTACGGGTTCAACTAGGGCTCGTTTAGGGTTTTCTTGACTTTCTTAGCTTATATTTTGCATACTTTTGATTAAGAATGATGGAATACAAATCCTAGAGCTTATATAAAGTATTATTAATGAAGTTTGGTCGTTGGTTTAAGTTAAAATGGGTTGAAATTGAGAAAACGGGTCAAAATCACAATTAGGGCATAATTAGGGTTTTCTGGATTCGTTAAGGTTTTCTAAGCTTTGATTTCTTGCACATTGCCAAGTAAATGATAGATGATGATTTGTAAACTTATTTTATGAGTTTACAATGGCCCTTGGTTGGTTATTTGGGATTAGAATGGTTTAAAACAAGTAAACGGGTTAAATGAACCAATTAGGTACATTTAGGGTTTCTAGGATATGTTTTACGTACAAGTGAAGTAAAATGATGAAGTAATGATGAAATAATGATTGAATAGGATTGATATGATTGTAAAATAAGTTATTAAAACTTAATTGAGTGTTGGTTTGGGTTTACAATGGATAAAAGCCAAGAAACAGGTCATGGTTTAGAATCTAGCTTGGTTTTAGGGTTTAGGGTTTTGAATTAGGGTTTTAAGAGTAAAAATGTGTATGAAAGTTTATGAATAGAATAATTAGGGTTTACACATTGTATGTTGAGTGTAGTAGCTTGTACATAAGTGATGGTGAAGAAATTAGAATGAAAACGGAGGTAAAACGGCTATTTTAGAGATCGTGCTTAATGACTTGTACATTGAACTTTTAGAGACTTGTATGAGATTTTATATTTCTAATGAGATGTTATATTGCTTATATATATGCTTTAGTAGCTTGTGCATTAACTTTAGATGTTAATCCTTTATGGAATTAGGGTTTAGAGGCATCCGATAACGGTTTAAAGCCCGTTTTGATATAACGTTGTGAATGGTACATTATAGGAATAATGTACTTTGTAATAAGGATATGATGATATTGACTTGACATATTGTGATGTTTGCTTGACATATATGAAGACAGGATGGCCATAGATAGGTTGCGTGAGCTCATCTACTTTAGTTATGACATACTGAGATATATAAGTAATGTAATAAAGCGAAAAATTTCCCCGTACAATTGTGATAATAGTAAAATAGGTAACTATCACTTAAAGGAGTTATGTTGTAGTACTCAGTGTCACACGCAGATGTCGATGTGGATAATTTCAAGAGGTGTTATACTTCTTATACTTTTTTGGTTGAGTATAGGGTACTTAGATATTTAATCTTGCACCATTCATCAATCAACAACAGTGCAAGCTTAAGTAACAAATTTGGGAAATTTTACTGCTTTTTCAAGTTTGGTATATCAGGTATACTTCACCATGTGATCACAGCAATAGCCGACAGAATACGAGGTTGGTAAGTTAGCTAGAGAGTTTAAAGGTTGAAATGTAATCAGCAATTCTCACGAGATCTTATTGTGTTGTTCCAAGACAATGATACTTCACAGTCTAAGCAAAATTTTCAAAGTTCTTCAACGACATTCATAACTTTTCAAGATTTGTGCTTTTGACGAGAACTTCTCAAGTGTATGTGCGCACACAACAATGATGCTTCCGAGAGTTCAAAACCATCATGGGGGAAATGTGTACATTGAAGTTACCAGGTCAACTTCCAGGGGGAAGTAGTGTATACTACTTTACTTTGTATGGTTTGTGAAGTATTCTACATATGTGAGAAGAATTATTGTTGATTTCTTGCATGTACCCTCGAACAAATATTCACCAAGACCTAATGACAAGTAGCAGTAGTATTTGGTGTGGTTTTTCTTCTATAAAATTCTGTTGTGCACGTTAATGACAAATAGAAGATGGTTGACGCTACATCAAAGTTTCAGAATCTGCTCAACGCATGAAACTTCGCCAAAAAGGAGTCTATGAAGAAAGCTTTTCAAGACATGCTGCATGGATTAGGGGAAGTTAATCCAACTCATGCATACTACAATGGTTCAAGAATAAGTAAGACATAGAAGATCCAAGCTGATGTACAAGTTTCAAGACTAGGACAACTAAGAAGACATCTTCAGCTTTGGAAGTGCTTTGGAAGACTTTATTTTATTGTAATCGTACTTGTTAGGAACATTGTAAGTAATTCTGTATGTCCACATATTAAAGGAAGATTGCTAGCCTTAAAATATGTCGACTTATACGGAATTACATTAGTTTAATATAGTCGTGTCGAATAAGGACTAGAAACGTCAAGTTAGTATAGTTAGGCGACACACAGGACTATATTTACCCTCTCCATACTTCCATGGAGGGTTAAGGATTCATAATGTAACCATCTTAAGTGTTTGTTTCTCATCCTTCTCTTTAGAAACACACACTCTTCCCTTTATCTCCTTACAATTCAATAATATGGCTTACTTTCTCTTTAATCCTCCCTGACCTCCGGATCGTATGTTTTAGGCTAGAATCTATATGGGTAACATAGGAAATTTTCTTAAAGTTAGGGGCAATGTTTGCCCATCAATTATTATTAATAGCTCTTATGAGTACATGTAAAATACTTAATGAGCTCTTGTGTGCACATGTTAAACACTAAATGGGCTATTGGGCAAATTCTCCTTATATAATAGTTCTTTTCTTGCTCGTCACCTTTTCCAGTTTTCAAACACGTATTATTATTTTTTATTTATACGTTTTTGAATGTTTTCATTCGTTTTTGTTCGTTTTATACGTTTTCATAACTTTTCATACGTTTCCTTACGTTTTTGTACGTTTTTGAACGTTTTCGCCCCTTTTCTCCATTTACATAGGTTTTTGTCAGTTTTCCTCCGTTTTGTTTGTTTCTGTCCGTTTTCGCACGTTTTCGTCCTTTTTCTTACGTTTTCGTACGTTTTTGTCCGTTTTCTTACGTTTTCGTCCATTTTTGTCCGTTTTCGTATGTTTCGTACGTTTTTGTCCGTTTTCTTACGATTGCGTCTGTTTTTGTACGTTTTCGTCTGTTTCCTTACATTTTCTTACGTTTCCGTACGTTTCATACGTTTATGTCCGTTTTTGTCCGTTTTCCTCCGTTTTCCTACGTCTTCGTCCGTTTTCTTACGATTTAAAACATTTTCATACGTTTTCGTCCATTTTTATTCGTTTTCATACCTTTTTGTACATTTTCTTACGTTTTGTACATTTTTGTTCGTTTTCCTACGTTTTCGTATGTTTTCGTACGTTTTGGTACGTTTTCTTAAAGATTTTCATATGTTTTCTTACGATTTTAAACGGTTTTTTACGTTTTTGTACGTTTTCGTAAGTTTCCTTAAGTTTTAGTATTTTTTTGTAGGTTTTCTTACGTTTTTGTCCGTTTTCACACACACACGCACACACACATGTGTATGTGTGTGTGTATATATATATATATATATATATATATATATATATATATATATATATATATATATACTATTTATGTGTGTGTTGTGTGTGTGTGATGGTTATATATGTGTGTGTGTGTGTATTATCAAAAATAAAACGATCAGTAAATATATTTATTTTAATGATATTTAATAAAATGGCGTGTTAAGAACATGAAAAAAGTACTTTTGTTTAAGATTCATAAAACGTGCTAAGGTAAAAGAAAAAGAAATAAACATAAAGCACGAATACACCTAAAAAATATGTCAAATTACCTAATTTAAATAAAATGGCTAAAGTAAAAGAAAAAAACATGAAACACATATAGACATGCATGTACAATTAAATGGCATGTAAATTTATGTAATTTTAATGATATTTAACGAAAAAACTTATTGAGAAGACCATAAAGAACCTGAAAAATGACTTAGAAAAAGAAAAAAAAACACGAAAAAAGTATGATAACCACAATTGACTATCTTGATCAAACACTTTTCTGTAGGTATTGTGTACATGACGAAACAACAGTTTTTATATTAGTTAATATCTGTGAGACCTAAGGGTCCACACATATAACGCGAGAGACCTGAAATACTGATGTGCGGTGATTGCAAACCGAAGTTTTACAATCCTCCTAGGTAGTGTACCTAATCGTTGTAGTGTAGTATAGGTAAGACTCGGGAGATTGATCGTTCTCTATGGAAATAGTTTGGTTAGGTTCGAATCGAATGTCACTAAGGTATAAGGATTGAGGGAAGATTATTTTTGTATTTTTATGTTTTTAAGAAAGCAAGTAAATCTTGGGTTTTGAACGGGGTTTTTGATTAAGCTAATAACTACTCCTAATTGCAAGAAGTAAAATAAACTAGAAACAATTATACAACAAAGCGTATTTACCTAGGATGCACTACTCCTTGCTAGCTATCCAATTCTACCTATTTCTTTGTCACCATTGTAATGTAATGTGTAAGTATCATTTAAATTAAACACCTAACTCGGAATCTACCCAAATGGCAAGGTAGTATAAAGACTGTTGCGCATGTATCATCTAACCTAGCCGCATTTCCCTATACTTATTCGTATTATAATTAAGAAGCTAGTTTTCTAAGGCCTAATGCGCACACCATTACCAAGAAGCAATAGAAAACAAGAATTATAAACTATAACCAATTAGACTCATTGAATTTTTCATGCCTTAATTGGTGAATATGGAGGATCCACAAACATCAATTAGAAAACAATAAGATATAATCAATCAATAACAAGTTTCATGCAATCCTAAATAAACATTAGATGAATTAGCTAAGCATACATTAATAAGAACAATCAGCAATAAGAATTAAAGACATAATCAAGATATAATCAATAATCTAAACCATTACAAGATGTTTATGGATGGAATAAAACCTTCTAAGTTGCTAGAAAAACACCTACCCAAACCCTAGAATCGGACATAGGGTTGGGGGCTAAAAAAACGAAGTTATGAGTATGTATTTATCAGCATTAGTTGAATCGGTGGGTTTTGATGATGTCAAGATAAACAAGTGATGTCATCAGCTTGACTTTTTCACCATCTTATAGATCTTCTCGAGGCGGTCACGTGGGCAGTTGAATCGTCAAAATCCGAGTTCGTATGAAAGAGTTATGATCAAAACAATATCTAGTACTTCGTGTGCAGGTTGAACGGTCATCTTTATCTTGTGACGCCACCACAACAAACCGTGACGTCGTTGCTCTTGAATAATAATGGCGTCAGAGTAAATTTTGACGCCGTCTCCACACACTGTGAAACCATAGCTTGATCAAAATCTTGTAGAGTTGCATTCTTGTCCCATTTCTTCCCAATTTGAATCCAAATCATGTACTTTTCATCCAAATGCTCCCAAAATGCTAAAATCACAAAAAGAAAGGTTTAAGGGCATATTTAGAGTAAATTACCATGATTTTGGGGGTTAAATGACCACGAAAAAGTGTATAAAATGCCATCTCATCATATACTTGAACAAATTTTTATTAAAACAAAATTATGATCTTGAATCTTAATTCAAGATCTAAACAATCTCTCACAAACAAATCAAAACAGCTTGATCTTAATCAAGAACTAAACCAAATCACCACTGCTAATCAGGTATGATTTAGTCACGTAATTAGTGATTGTTCTATTACAAAGAATGAACAACAATTCACTTATGTTTTCTTTTTTCATTTGGCAGCTTTGGATTCCTTATAGTTGGATTCTGCAAGAAAAGAAAAAAAGAATCAAATTGCTATCAAATGTGGTTGTTTTTTTCTGTGTAGATAAAAAGTGAAATGATCATGACTACACAATATCAGCATATATGAAAGCTTTTATGATTTAATTACACATAATGAATTTTTTGAATATTAGTTGAAAAGGAAGGTCATTTGTAGTTTTATGTTCAGGACTCATGTATGTTTTTTAATTGCAGCTTCTTTGTTTTGTAACTTTAAATCCTTAGTACATACTTGTATCCATATGCCAAATACAGGTTTCTAAAGAGAGAAAGAGAGGAGCGTATGTATTTTAGAAAGAGAAGCGATTTAGGGTTATGAGAAATCATAACCCTGTCTTGAGCTTATATACCCAGCTGAGAATTCCAAACTGACAACACTGGCCCTTCAACTTTAAGAGACATAAACCTTGAGCCCAAAGTAACTCAAACTACAAAATAACAATGACAGAATTAGCCTCTGAAGTATAAGAAGAATAAGATTATTCTTAACACCCTCCCTTAATCTTATTTTGGAACATATCAATTAAGCCCAACTTATAACACAATAAGTTATGTTGTTTTGTATCTAATCCTTTGGTTAGAATATCTGCAATTTGATTTGCAGTATCTATTTTCTCAGTTTTAATCACCCCATCAAGAATCTTTTCTCTTACAAAATGTAAGTCAATTTAAATATGTTTAGTTCTTTCATGGAAAACAGGATTGGCAGCAATTTTAATTGCTGAACTGTTATCACAAAATACTTTGACTGGCAATAGATTACTGCAGTCTAAATCTTTTAAATTTTTTAAAACCTAAATGACTTCAGAAGTCAGAGAAGCTAGAGCTCTATACTAAGCTTCTGTACAAGATTTAGATATAGTATTTTGTTTCTTACTCTTCTAGGAAACAAGAGAATTATTCATAAAAACATAGTATCCAGTAACAGACCTTTTTGTGTCAGTACATCTTGCCTAATTAGCATCTGTATATGCTTTTAAAACATGAACAGAAGTAGAAGTCTTAATCACATTAACACCCTTACCTGGACAGCCTTTTAAGTACATGATAACTTTTAAAGCAGTTTTCAAGTGACTTTTGAGAGGATTGTGCATAAACTGACTAAGGCATTACATAGTGTAAGCTATATCAGGTCTTGTAGTGGTCAAATATATCAATTTACCAATCAATTTTTGGTAATCAGTAACATTATCAAGCAAAGGATCATCATCCTTAGGTTCACTAGACAAGGAGATATTCGGTTGCATAGGTATATAAGAAGGCTTGCTAGCCAATAACCCAAATTCATCAATAAGGTCAAGACAATATTTCCTTTGATTTAAACAACACTAGCTAGAGTTTATAAAACTTCAATTCCCAAGAAATATTTCAATTTTCCTAAATCTTTGATCATGAATTTAGTTTTAAGAAACTGCTTGAACTTATTGATTTCATTCAGATTATTACCAGTAATTATAATATCATCTACATAAACAAGTAAAGCAATAAA
This sequence comes from Tanacetum coccineum, assembly GCA_026074375.1. Classification (NCBI taxonomy): domain Eukaryota; kingdom Viridiplantae; phylum Streptophyta; class Magnoliopsida; order Asterales; family Asteraceae; genus Tanacetum; species Tanacetum coccineum. Next base: position 142,667 of record BQNB010001039.1, read on the forward strand.
AACATCACCAAACTTCTGAGTAAATAAAATATAATCACTTTTATTCTACACAAAACCACATTCAATAAGAGCAGAAGTAAGCTTACTATTCCACTGTCTAGGAGCCTGCTTTAACCCATATAATGACTTATTTAGATTATACACCCTAGTTTCATCTTTAGAAAAGTAACCAGGAGGCAAAGACATATACACAGTTTCATTTAAATCACCATATAAGAAAGCATTGTTAACATCTATTTGATATAAAGTCCAACCATTTTGAACAACAAGATTAATCAGGGACCTTACAGTAACAATTTTAACCACATGAGAGAAGGTTTCATTAAAATCAATTCCCTCCCTTTGATTGAAACCTTTAGCCACTAGTCAAGCTTTATATCTTTCTATCTCCCCATCTGATTTATATTTGATTTTCCATACCCACTTAGAACCTATAGCTTTCCTACCTTTAGGAAGCTCAACTAAATCCCAATCGTTATTTCTATAAAGGGCATCCATTTCAGAATTCATGGCATCAATCCAAGGCTGATGTTTGGCAGCCTCCTCAAAGCTCTTTGGTTTAAAACTTTTATTTAAAACATAAGTGAAACAATAGTTATCTTTTGAAAGATATGTGTAATTAACATATTTTTCCAAACCATACTCAACTTTATACTCAACAACAAAGTCATTATAATTTCTTGGTTAGACAGAAGGTCTAGAAGACCTTCTTAAGTTGTGAGTTTCATAAATATCTTGATCATTTTGAGAAAGAAATGAGGGACCATTACCCTCAGAAGTATTATTAACATTGTCCTCAGGGTTTGGAGACCTATCATCCTCACTAGCAGATGCATCTGATCCCAGATAATGCCCACCTTCATTCTCATTATGAGTATCAAAAGTATTACCAAAGTGAGAAGAAGGAGTGCCATACCTATAAGGGTTGGGGTCACTTCTCTCATCATCATAGGGTATTTTAGAATGATTAATAGAACCATGCAAATTAAAGAAATCCCCATTATTTAGTCCTAGAACAGATTGTTCATTAGACAGGTCAAGTTTTTGTTTAAAAGGAAAGATATCCTTAAAAAACTTAACATCTCTAGAAAAAACAATCTGTTTTTGATCCAGATTAAACAATTTGTATCCCTTTTTATAATTTGAATATCCTATTAAGACACATTTTTCAGATCTGGAACCAAATTTATCACTATTATTTAAAATAGTGGGCATATGCAAGACATCTAAAAGACCTTAAGTATTTGAGAGAAGGTTTTTTTTATAAATGAGCTCAAAAGGAGACTTTCCATTCAGCACAGAGGAGGGTAATCTATTAAATTAGATAAGTAGCAGTTAGAATGCATTCAGTCCACATATTAAGAGGCAACCCTCCTTGAAACAAAAGAGCCCTAGAAACATTCAGCAAGTGTATGTGCTTTCCATTAACAATCCCATTTTGTTGAGGATTGTAACTACATAAAGTCTGATGTAAAATGCCATAACTTTCACAAAAGCTTGTAAGCTTATGATTTACAAACTTATTGATCCCACGCCTTGATCGATTCTTTACGTTGTAAAGTGGTTGTTACCTTGGATGAATCTAAAATAACAATAGTTGAGACTTTGTTTGTATATCAAAGTGTATGCGGAATCTACACTTTGATACTCTAGAAGTATTTAGCAATGGAACAGTACCAACAATGAATATATCACAAACTGCTTCAATATTATACATTCCTTATTTATCTTCATACATCCTTATCTCCAAGTCAGCAGCTTTGACCATCAGCAATATTAATCTTTCTTCTAGCAGTATTAACTAACTTTGGCAGTACTAAGTATGTATTGGCAGTACTAACTCCATTAGTACTGTTAGTTATACCTTGGCAGTATTAACTCTTATGAAGATTTATTCCCAACAATCCTCCCCTAAACTTGTGATTTATCTTCAAATCCCAAGTTTCTTCTGAATTAAATCTTCTTGACTTCTGATGATGATTCTTTCAAACACTCCTCTACTTCTGCACTTGAGATCTTATAAACCTTAGAAGTTCAAAAGCCTGTGAATTCTCATGATCAACCTCCAATCTTTTATTTAACATCTTTGTTATCGTCTTTGTTATCAGCAAAATGTGAATACCACAAAAATCATATAAACTCTAGCTTATCACATTATATTCATGCTGATTCTTCTATATTTCATCTTCTTCATCAGGCTCAAATAAAGTGTGCAGATCTCCCCAAAGCATCAAATCATATCCTTCTGGTATTGAAGCACTATACCTTTCTTTGACTAATATGTACAACTCCTCTGCATCTTGTCTATCAAAGTCTTCAAGCATCTTAATCAAAACCTTATAGTTCTTGGAACTGCCATCTCCTCTGAAGATTTGATAATACATGAAATTTTGTCAAAGTGGTAAGTCCTTTCCAATCCACAATTGGATCTTTGTAAGAGAGATACCACATCTTCTGCAACATCTTCCTCTGTAATTATATCTAAAACACTTTGATTCTTCACTTCTTAGCATCATCTCCAACTTTTGTCTCTTAACAGTCCTTCTTTTTCTAGGAAGAGATTTCTTTCTTTTTGCTCCAGATTCTTTAACAACTTCTTTCATTTCCTTTTGTGTATCAACATCTTCTTCTTCAATCTTTTCAGGAGACTTCATCCTTTCACTTCCATGCTCCATGTCCATAGGCTCAATATGTTGATTAAAATCCTAAACCTTTTCAACATTGGCCCTAATCTCATTATAAGAACATTCCCATTGAAATCACTAATCTTGTAGTTACCCTGATTCTTCAAGTATTTGAGTCATATATTTCTCCTTGCCTGGGCAATTGTCTTTGGTTTCATCTTTAGAGCATGATACCTTATGACTGAAAGATCATTCCAATCTATCTTCTTAGATGTCTTGGCCTCAGACATAGATCTTTGTCTTTCCTCTTCATCCCATTGTCTAGCAATTTCTTCATCCCTTGCAATATGTGCCCTTTGTTCTTCATCCATTTGTTCTTGCAATCTAATAGCTTCAGCAAAACTCAACTTTTCTTGTTTAAAATCCTTCTTAGACTTTTTCTTGGGCTCAGACTCTGTCATTATTGCTTTTCCTATGTCTTTTCTTGTCCTTTTCTCTTCACTCCTTCTATAAGTAACAGTTCTTCCAGCAGTACTAATATTTTCCTTAGCAGTACTAACCACTGGAACTTCACTAGCAGTACCTTTTGTTGCACTAGCAGTACTAACTTCAGCACTCCCTTTCTCACTACTTTCTTAATCTTGAATGACTTCAGTGGGAGTCACTTCTTGAATAATAGGTTCAGTTTTAGTACTTGCTTTCTCTTGAACCTCTGCATCAGATAATTTCCTCCCCTATTTGGAAGAATCATCTTCAACATCTTCATCATCTTCAGAAAGGACAACCTTAGCTCTTTTCCTTGCTTTCCCAATCTTAACTCTAGACTCTAATTTCTTGACCCTTAGAATGAGCTTAGTGAAAGTAAAACTATAAGTTTTCTTTGTCTTCCTCAAGTCATCCTCTAAGACTCCAATCCTCTCAGCTAGTTTGGTAACCAAATTCATCAATTCATTTAGTTTCAAGCTACCCTCATCACTTCTATGTGAGAGAACGCAGGAGAGTGATCATGGGGTGTAGGAAAAATGGTGTTCTGGCTCCATTGATGGTTGTGTTGGTGCACAGTGGTATGATCAGGTGAGTGTTCAAATTAATGGTTTCAGGTGAGGGTTGATATTCGGTGAGTGGGAAGGTGAATGTGATTCTTGAAGGAGAAAGTGGAGGTTTAGAAACATCTAGCATAGTAGAAATAAAAGCAACATACTGCCTTATATCCATTTGTAGGCCTCATCTTATTGTTTAAAGACATTGATACTAAAAAGGAGTACAAGATATGTTCTTGATTGTATCTTGAAAGTTTATTCCTCTGTATATTTAAAACGCATAATTTGAATAACAAAGGGTAGCATTAAAAACTATGGGGGCTAGAAATATAGACACCATATGCTCCAAAAATCATCCTAGAAAAATTGAACTTCTTATTGGTAGCTAAGCAGATAACAGCAGTGACAATATTACTACTAAACTGCTCCCAAGCAGTCTTCGTTGGTCTAAAAGGCAATGAAGAATATGTGAATTAAGAAACCTCTATTGAGGTGAAAAAGCACCCATTTTTTTTTTTTTTTTATTATTTTATTTGAATTATTTTTTTTTTTTATTTTTGTTTTTTTTTTTTATTTTGTAATTTTTTTGTTTTTTTTTTTTTTGCTTTTTTTTTTATTTTTTTAAATTTGAAAAGTTAACTTATCTGAATCAGTGTGATATCCCATAAGTGCCAATTGCTCAAAAATCTCCGAGTTGGGAATAGAAGTAATACCATCTTGATCATCCAACTTGAGATGTCATCTTAAAGATGCCTCAGTGATAGTCATTGAGTGACCATCAATGGTAGCAGTAATCTGAACTTCTCCATTATCATCAGTAGTAGCTTCAGCAGACCTCCAAAATTGTTTGATAAAAGAAATATAAACATCTGGCTTCTTTGTGAGGGCATAGCAAATGTGACTTCGATTTAGGAAATCGATGACTTGATGAAACCCTGCACTTCCTGTAGATTTCTCTAAAAACGCTACCATGTTGTGCTTGTCACAAAAATCCAAATTTGCCATGAATAAAAGTGTGAGTAATCGTGTGGGATATGATCGTGGATGAATATATGAAGGCTGGAGAAAGTTAATTGAGATTTAAATAGAGAAACGTAGAGATATGGTTTGACCGACTTAAAGAAATTGAGTTTATCGTGATTAAATTAAACATATATATAGAAAGATCACGAAAGTCCAATTGGTCAAACCCCTATATCATAGGAATTTGGCGGAAATATCTCAACGGCTCTATTAATTAATGAAAAATCTGTTAGGGCCAAACAGTACTAACGGTCATCCAGCAGTACTAAATTTGGTCTAGCAGTACTAAAAAAAGGCCTAGCAGTATTAACTTCTCCACCCACAAGCAGTACAAACTCCACAACTTTTATAGCATTCAAAAATAGCATCACACAATCTCTCTTTCTGTTTTTAAGCTCACATTTTATCTCTCAATTCTTTTAACTCACTTTTCACTCTGTCTGTTTTTCACACATCTCTCTTTCTGTTTTTAAGCTCACCAATTCTCTCTATTCTTTTGGCTCACAAATTCACACAAAGTATAGTTTTTGGCAAACTACCAGCCATTAACGGATTTGAGTAGTCTTTACCAATAGCCGTTTGCTTTGGACTAGCCAATGCTTCATTGTAAAAACATGGTGCATTGATGACCATATAGTTTTGAGTAAACTATCAACTATCAATGGATTTGAGACGTCTTTACCAATAGTTGTTTGCTTTGGACTAGCCAATGCTTCATTGTAAAAACATGGTGCATTGACGACCATATAGTTTTGAGTAAACTATCAACTATCAACGGATTTAAGAAGTCTTTACCAGTAGCCGTTTGCTTTGGACTAGTCAATTCTTGATGTCTATAAGACATGGTGAACTGATGACCATTTGTTGTGTGGTGTTAAAACCAACACTTGAAGAACAAACAACATTCCTCCCCTCAAATAATGAACCATTGAGTAACCAATTTCACACTTCATTGCTTATCCTGAAAGAGTTAGCTCAAAACCAAGAAAAATATAATCTAACCATTTTTCTTGTTTAGCAGTATTAAATGGTACAAACAGGATTAACAATGAGACATAGAAATAACTAGCAGTAATAACTATAAGTAACAGTATTAATTTACAAAGAATTAACAGTTGTTGACTTCCTATTTTGTGTAGCTCTAGCATAGTCACTGTCAGTGTAAGCAACTAATTCCAATGGAGAATCCTTAGAATACCAAAGTCCTAATTATGGTTTTCCTTTAAGGTATCTAAATATTCTCTTAACAGCTAAGAGATGGGAAGACTTTGGAGAAACCTGAAACCTTGCACATGCACACACTGCAAACATGATATCTGGCCTGGA